>VOPJ01007388.1:0-12461 GCA_014673585.1 Semibalanus balanoides
TGAAGGCCCAGTGGCGGAGTGCCACGCATCACTCGTGTAGTGTTGTGTGTTGTGAAACAGGTCGTTTAATTTACTATCGACCAGAGATAATTTACAACAGCCATTGTCTGATGACTAGAAAACGGAAATATCGTTGTCAACATCCTACAGGTCCTTGTTCTGCATTTGCAATAAAACAAATGCCGCCGTACCTATTTAATTGTAGCTTTCTTTCAGTGGGATTGACTTCAGTTAACATCCGTGATAGCTTCACATCGTATTTCATGACATGTGGAGTTCCCGGTGCTGGATGCATTGAGACTGTTCAGGTGCCGGGAACTCCGAACAGTCCCAATGCCGCTGCATGGCCAGAGACTCTGCAACAGCGCAGCTGCCGAATCGTGTTGCTGTCTCCAGACACGATGGAAAGGCCCCTTCACGGAACCCTTCACCAGGTCACCGAAAAGCCAGAGCTCGGTCACGCTGACCTGCGGTTGTCGGACCTGTACTTTGCCGCTTCATGAATGGCTGCTGCATTGGAAAATAGATGGGACTGGAGGGAGTCTGCACCGATTGCCTCCAAACTCTGTGAATTGGTTGCACCAGTAGAACGAAAGAGCTAATCAGCAGCACGACGTTCTTTACCTACCAGCAAAACATGTGTAAAATTTTGGACAACCCGCTCAAAACGATAGATACAAAGAAGATCAATCGCAGTCTTATGATTAGTTACATAAAAAGTTCCGCTAGGTGAGACCAATTTCCGTAGTCAATAAGGATATATCATTTAGACAGCCACGTTAAACAAATGTATGACATGAGAAAGTCGCGTGCCGAATCATATGAATGTAAGACATCACCATATATGAAATATATCCTAACCTATCGATAGGCTCCTTACTCCGGACAAATACAGATCTGGCACAGCTCAGGGCCCGAACAGTGACGTTACTGAACACAGTACCACCTCGGATTAGTGTTATTATCATATCCCAGCTGACTTTCTCGGCACTAAATGATGTCTTACCGCCCATTCGGGGAGTAGGAGACAATACGTCAGTATAGACGAAGCAGTTCGTGGTTCGTAATGTAAATGACCGTATTCCGTGACCGCCGGTATCCGCCGGCTGCCGTGTCGGCTGAGTCAGGCTCGTTTATCTCTCCTGAACAGGGCTGTCGTCAACACGATCACGATGCCAGCACTGTCGCGCTGAGACGCCGGGGCCGCGTATTCCCCAGCGGCGGCGCGGCCGCTCCAAAACAGCCGACCACGCCGCGACGTCTCCCGGTCAAACGCAGTCCACGGCGCGACGTCTCCAGGTCAAACAGAGTCCACGGCGCGACGTCTCCGGGTCAAACGCAGTCCCTTGTCGCTTGTCACTTCTCGGCCTGTCGTGTCTCAGCTGAAATCGTACAGCGATGGGCATTGAGTGTATTTGTCCGCTCAAAAGATCGTTCTGTAGTCCCTAGCTACTTACTGCCGGTGACGACTGATATACTCACAAGACGTTCTGCAGATCTGATTGAGTGGCCATCACAAGCTGTGATATGAGGGCGATATAGCGGATTCTATCCGAGGGGATATCATCCAGCCCGACTTTAGGGATGCCATGCTGAATGTTGGCTGGAGATGTCTTTTGCTGCCCGTCTGACCGCTGAACTGTTTTGATCGGCAATTGGCTTGGTTTATGCTGAGCATGGAATGATTGCGAACGAACGAACCTTGGGTGTAACACGGTGGCGACTTTCCAGACCACTACGCAATTATTCTGCCGGTCACTCCACTAACCCCGCTAACCACCAACCTCTGCCAGTCACTCGCCTAGCAGAACCCCACCCGCCGCTATCCGCGTGTCACGGGACGACATTCGTGGCGCACGACGGGAAAACGGCGGCAGTCACGGCGCGCGGTCACGACACCGTGCCGGGGCCTCGACAGTACCTCAACGGTGACATCGTGAACGGTACGAGCAGGGGACAGTGGCCGACCGATCGGGGGAGGGGGGGCAGAGAGACACTGCTGTCACGCTGTCACGACATGACAGAGGAAATCTCACGGAACAGCCGAACGTGACGATCTGTACAATGTGCCAGGAATGAGGTACCTATGTGATAAGTAGTTGCAGACTGATTGGTGGCATTAGCCTGCAGAAATGTCGAGTGTGCTAATGCCAACTTGAGCGATTCTTTGGGAATGGTGCTTCTATCTTGAGTAACTAGGTACCGTTTTATATTGTTATCGTGCCAACCACTCGATAAAATCCGTCGAAATCCGTCAATCATTCCGCTGCTTCCGCCTCACCAAGTGGCAGCAAGATGACTCTTTTGTCAGACTAATGACTATAGACGGCGGCCGGACGGGGCACCTGACCGTCCCATATGGGCCTGTCCGGCGTCTCTCCTTATCATGTGGGCCTGGCCCAGATGCCGGACCGGACGGGGCAAACCTGAACCGTCCCCATATGGCCTGTCCGGCGTCATCCTCCTTAATCATGTGGCCTGGCCCAGATGCCCGAGCGGACGGGCAACCTGACCGTCCCAATGGGCCTGTCCGGCGTCTCTCTTAGCGGGCCTGGCCAGGCGGGGCCGACGGGGCACTGACCTCCGCATTATGGGCCTGTCCGGCGTCTCTCCTTATCATGTGGGCCCTGGCCCAGGATGCCGGACGGACGGGGCCACCTGACCCGTCACCATATGGGCCTGTCCGGCGTCTCTCCATTATCAATGCGGGGCCTGGCCCAGATGCCGGCCGGACGGGACACCTGACCCGGTCCCATATGGGCCTGTCCGGCGTCTCTCCTTATCATGCGGGCCTGGCCAGATGCCGGACGGACGGGGCACTGACCGTCCCAAAATAATGGGCCTGTCCGCGTCTCTCCTTATCATGCGAGGCCTGGCCCAGATGCCGGCCGGACGGGGCACCATGAACCGTCCCATATGGGCCTTCCGCGTTCTCTCCCTTATCATTGGCCGGGCCTGGGCCCAGATGCCGGACGGACGGGGCACCTGACCGTGCCCATTATGGGCCCTGTCCGTTGCCGCCGTCTCTCCCTTATCATGCGGGCCTGGCCAGCCCCTGGAATACACAAGAACCACGACAGGCCACGTCTCAGCCGTCACTTACATAGTAGTTCAACACTCAAGTAAAAGTACAGTACGGTGACAACAGTAACCTAAAGTAGCAGTGGACTCCGCCGGACAACCGGCCGGCTGGCCCGTAACCAACGGCCAGCGACCTGCCGGACCCGACCAGCCGGTCACTGGCCGCTGTGGTATTCGCTGCGGGACGTGGGTGGATGGCCACGGTCCATCGGTGACGCTAATAGTCTAAGGTGATCGCAGGTCCGGGCTGATATCCAGTTTGGAACAGGTCATGGGTGAGCAACGTCATGCATTTTTAAAACGCGAAGAATAGCACGATTGCAATGCAAGTTAATGGTTTGCGTCCTTTCGGCTCTTAACACGGCTTTCCCTCTCTCCTCTCTCCCTCTCTCCTCTCTCCCTCTCATCCCTCGTCTCCTCTCTCCTCTCTCCACTCTCTCCCTCTCTCCCTTCTCCCTCCTCTCCCCTCTCTCCTCTCTCCCTCTCCCCTCGTGCTCCCTTCTCCTCGCCTCTCATCCTCTCTCCCTCTCTCCCTCTTCTCCCTCTCTCCCTCTCTCCTCTCTCCCCTCTCCCTTTCTCCCTCATCTCCTCTCTCCCTCTCTCCCTCTCATCCACTCTCTCCCTCTCTCCCTCTCTCCCTCTCTCCCCTCTCTCCCCTCTCTCCCTAATCTCCCTCCCTTACCTCTCTCTCTCTCCCCTCCCCCTCTATCCTCTCCCTATCTCCCTCTCATCTGAATGTCCCCATTTCCTGCTTCTCTTCGCACCTCAGTTACATCTCACTCTAGCGTGCATGTCTGCCTCTGTGCGGATGGCGTGAGTTCGGCAATGAGCGATGACACCCGAGCCATAAACTGTCACGCATCTGCCCTGCACGACTGAGGCTCCTCCAACCGTC
Source organism: Semibalanus balanoides (assembly GCA_014673585.1). Classification (NCBI taxonomy): domain Eukaryota; kingdom Metazoa; phylum Arthropoda; class Thecostraca; order Balanomorpha; family Balanidae; genus Semibalanus; species Semibalanus balanoides. The sequence goes on from VOPJ01007388.1 coordinate 3,977, forward strand.
CGCCTCATCCGCGATAAACGCTCACGCCATGCCACGCCACGCCACGCCACGCCACGCCACGCCACCACCCGGCGGCGAGCGGCTCAGCAATCTCTGCGTGGGCGTCTGGACAGGGGACGCGTCTGGACACGGGGACGCGTCTGGACAGGGGACACGTCTGGACACGGGACGCGTCTGGACAGGGGACACGTCTGGACACGGGACGCGTCTGGACGCGTCTGGACAGGGGACGCGTCTGAACACGGGACACGTCTGGACAGGGACGCGTCTGGACACTAAGGTGGGTCCGTTCCCGGGTGGTGGCAGTAAAGGAGGGATGTGTCACTATGTTGACTGAGGTTAGTGATGCGACCACGCCCGAGTCGGAGCAAAACACGGCCCTGCTGCTACCTTCTCAGTGGGCAGGTGATTTGGTCCGGACTCCGGGCAGAGCGCAACGACGTCCTGAGCCGGTGTTGTGGAGCAAGACGACTGAGAGATGCAACCAAGCCGAAGCCCATCATAGTTATTCCATATAATGTTTATGGTGGTGGCCGTCATTGTGGCGTCCTGGTGAACACATCGTAATCGGCATCGGCGCCATATAACTATTTTGTTGCGGCGCCCCCCCCCCATCATCATCAACACATCGTTTTACAACTCAGCGATAAAAATCACGTTTTGCTTGTCAGTTTACAAAAGATGACTCACTGGAGAATGCAGTTGTGTCTTTTATGTCTGAGTTTTCCTCCTACACCCATCGGAACTTCGCCGTGCAGCATTGCTGCTGGTGATGGCGCAATCTGTACAGAATGCACAGTAAGTGGCCCTCGTCTAACCGTTCATGGCCGAGCGTCATTTGCCCGTGCAGAATTACTAATGGATGCTTACCGACTTACAGTGACTCGCCGGCTCAGCGGAGTATTAGAGAGGCGACGCTAACTCGGCTCATAACTAACGCTAAGTGGAGGGGTCCGCGGACAGCTCACAGTCGGGACACGCTGGCCAGCGTCACGGGCATCAGACCCGCCCTCAGCCAATCCTCTGCAACAAGGGATGCGTAATTAGAAAGGTCGTAACTAACACCGATATCTGTCCTATGCCAGCTGTGCGGACGCAGCAATCTAACTGACATCTCGCTTTTGCTCTGGAAAAGACCGTGGCAAGTATGAGATCAGTGTCAGTAGCGCATGAGTAAGCGAATCACCGATAAATATGAATATTTATTTTGAGCATCTAATGTTTGACGGAAGTTAAACTGTGCATTTTTAATGTTTTGAACGTTAAACCGTGCCAGTAGCGCCAGCATAGTTGCATAATCAGTCTCCCCTCTTTTCGAACGTGTTTTGTTTGTTTTAACAATATTGCCAACAGTTGTTTTTCTTTGTTTCCAGGTAAGCACTGGCGACTATTTAGGCACCTGAGAATGTTCGTCACAGCAGTCGGAATGTGCCGTGGTCTGCAGTCTGCAACTCCGACTCGCTGGTTTAGTGGGCCACACTTCTGCGCTGAATGGTCAGTATCAGTTCGAATAACGTTTTCACAAGAAATACAGTATACAGCAATACACCGCTTGGCTCTTCACGGTATACTGCTATGCACTACAGCTAACCAGCGCAGGTGCAATCCCCGAGCGTTAATGCACGGGAGCTACAACACACTGCATCAGAAAGCTACCCAATGCACCGTCTGTTCTCCAGCTCACTGTGCGCCGGAACTGTGGGGGTTAGAGGCGGCCGAGTACAGCCTCTGACATTGTGTCTGGAGAGAGCTGGCGAACTTGACAGGTGGCCCTGTCGGCGACGTGTCTTTGAACTGAATCCGCGAGCCTCCTACTCGCCGATTATGCTGATTACATTTCCGGCCCGTGGTTTATTCGATCTATTCAGACTTTGTAAAGGTCGTTTTATAAACGTGACGCTCGGCTGTCGGGCTGGCCGCAGAACGCTGTCAGTTTCTCCCGACTGGCAGATCGGTGACAGTCTGGAGAGAGTAGCCGTGGTTGTCGTGGTTGTGGGATGTCTCGATCTCCTTAGTCTGGTCGGTACAGCTCTTCATGCCTCCGCTTAGTCAACTCACCGGATGCTGTTAACCATGGTAAACGTGGAAGTAAGAATACATTCAAGATGGGGTATCAGGCTCCCAGAACGATTGGAATTGGCTGAAGGTCATGGTCTTACTTAAAATACAACTTATAGCAACTGTTACAAAAGGGTTTGTTTGAACTCAATTATTAATGGACAAGGAAGTAAAATCCTATGCGTGTTTTATTGATAGTGCCTAATACTTTTTGTCTGTCAATCCCTTCCCAAACGAACTGCTTTGCCGTGCTGCAGGTGGTCCGCCAGTGGGCTGAAGCTCCACTGTCTCCCCGGGCCGGAGTCGGTGGTTCATCAATCCATTACTGCTCGACCTCAGTCAGTCTTCGCCGGCCCATTACGATGGGGGGGGGTCACCCTCTGCCCGTGTGGCCGTATGTCTTCCTGTTCTCGCCCCGGTCTATCCTTCTTCATCAGCGACGGCGATGGGAGAGGGGAGGGAGAGAGGAAGCCGTGGTCGCAGTGGAGCGATGGTACACTACTGACGGCTAGGCTAGTGACCATCATAGTGCCCTTCTCACTTCTCAGGAGAGAGATAATAGTTATGTTTTGTGTTCTCTTCCAGGTCACATTGAGACCCAACTCCCCAAAGTAGATTTAATAAGACAGTAGGTTTGAGTCATTATAGGTGTATTCCAATGTTAGGATGAATCGGTTACCATCTGTCAAGATCCATTTGAATTCCTAGATGGACCATCTGTGGATAATGCCGACGAAGGAGTGCTTACCGACTACTTACTTGCTCAGAAGCTGGCCACCCAGATGGCCACTCAGATGGCCACTCAGATGGTGATTTTTTTCGTCGATTAACCCTTATGTTTGTATGCAAACGACCGATGTGCTGGAAATGCATCCGATTGAAATCCCTTGCTGCTAGTTACGATTGAAATCCCTCTCTGCTGGTTGCGATTGAAATCCCTCGCTGCTGGTTACGATTGAAATCCCTCGCTGCTGGTTACGCTGAACGAGGTTTTGTTGGAGTTCGATTGAATCTAGGATACATGTGAACTGACATATCACCCACATTTAATCTCTAACTATCCTAATTAGGTAATCTTTTCCCGTCTCAGCTTCCGTATACAGGAGGTGTTTGTGTTTTTCGGACGGGTCGAGATTGGCGGATGTTTGATGGTGTCGTATTCAGGGCCGGCACGCACCGAAGCCACCCCGGCTGCCTTTGATCGTGCCGTTTTATCGTCCGTGGGAATCGGATGGTGACACTGAGAGTGATGGTGGGAATTATATCGGCTCTGATTGGTCTGAAGGCTATCCACGTAATATGAGACCGATTTATGATAGATGAGACGTGTCCTCATGGATTATCACACACCAACAGTTGGAAGGGGTTTAACCTACCTTATCAAAATATTTCGAACACGCCTTTCCTGCGTCGGGTTAAACTAGTTTCTTATATCGGTGAAAGAACCTGGCACATTTGCCTTTACAGTATTTTTGGACTGCTTCTTTTGCAGAAATGACAAACACCAGTACAGCATTCAGTAATGGCTTTGCTTATAGCGGACCCTGTCATCATCTAGATCCCTGTGAGTGAGCTATATGCTGAAAATTTTGGGAAAATTTATCGAGCCGTTTTCCAGAGCACCAACTTTTACTGATCTCCAGCACAAACCGGAAACCAACCCCTGGAGAACGGCTCAGGTTGTTTTTCTATAGAAAAACACAATTCTAAAGAATAGTGTTATTTAAATATAGAAAAAGCAACATTCGGTTAAAATCTAAACAATCTCTGATTTTGTGATGAATCACATCAACACATAACAAAACGAATATCAACGCGTTTTGGAGCAAAGATGGTTACATAGACCAGGGCGTGGAGTCGATTGATTTTCAAGTAACTCCGACTCCGATTTTTGGAAGTAAAAAGCACACTTCTTTTTCAGTGTGTTAGTAGCGTGTTCTGAAGTTGCCATTGGCCACCTGTGAGGCCGTTTCCGACGCACAGTGCTTTGGAGGCGTGTGGGAGGGCTCATTCAGAAGTGTATCGGAGGGCGCCTTTGAAGATTTGTGGGAGGGCACCTTTATATGTGTATCGGAGGGCACCCTTGGTGGTGTGTGGAAGGCCGCAGGGCTATTTCAAAGTTGTATCGGGGGTCACCTTAGGAGCTATGTGGGATGGTGCCTTCAGAGGTGTATCGAAGGGCGTCCGTTATTGCACTTATGTGGTAGCCGGGAGGGCGCCCTCGGAAATTTATCGGAGCCTAACCCCCCTCGCTCAACAACATCTTTTGCTGACGGCGCCCTCATGTGGGAGTTTGGCGCCCCTTGAGGGCTTGGTTCCCTCTTGGCGGATTTCTCAATACACCACTGTTCCCAAGCAATCACGAAAAGCACATATTTGTTATCAGAAAGTCTCCCATCATTTTACATCCCCTGAATACGCATATGATATCATTTTGGTACTTTCTTTTGATAGGTATATCGAAACCCAGAACATATCAATCTAAAAAACGTGTGTTGCATGGAAATCGGTCGAACCACCTGGCCGCAATGACCTTTAAACAACTCCAACGTTTGTGGTATTTTTTGCCCCTGGCACCCCATTTTTGAACAAAAAAGAAATGTCGCGCTCCAAAAATCAATATTTTGTCAAGAAAAAACGAATGGCGTTCGTCCCATCGAAATCGACCGAGCGGTTATCGAGTTCTGCTCCCCCATGGGGGAAGGTGGGAGCAGAATCTGCCCCCGCACGTTAACGTAATTACGGGCGCTGGCAAGGAATAGGGTTAAAGACATACCTACAAAGGAATCCTAAAAGAAAGGAATGTCCTAAAGGAATAAATGCCAAGTTAGCGTAGCCATACGGGAAAAGTCAAGTTCATCCGGTTCATGATAAATATTTAAATTTGCATCGCAAATTAGAAAATAAACCTCGGTCAACGAAGCGCTGTGCAATCAGTGGCCATTGACAGAGCCAGAAGTGCAGATACATTAATAAGCCACATCTGACCTTACCCTCTGTAGTGACGTCATGAGTCCATGACCCTAACATTAGCGCTACAACGCTGTGAATAAGAGGGATTACATCAGACCAGCAATCTTTACAATGTCACGGCGGGGTTCCTTCAGAGGGAACAGCCTTCCACCACCGTCACCGTCACCGTCACCGTCACCGTCACCGTCACCGTCACCGTCACCGTCACCGTCACCTTCCCAGCTTGGGTCACCGTCACCGACACCGTTATCGAACATACGTCCAGCTGTCTGCATTTGACATGCTGACGATACTGTTTACCTGATGGCTGTCTCCTGTCTGCATTTCTCTCTCGTCAACAAGCATGCGTTTATTTTGACAAGGACATCCCAGAGCGTGATGCACTTTGCCCTTTGTCCGTACAGGCCACTGACCTATTTTGAACACCACTGACTAGAGCCTGGTACTTTGTAATGACCTTTAGCTGTGAAGTAGGTTTGTGTCCGAATAGATGTTTTCCCTACATTTAGTCTTTACTGTTCCCCTGTATGTCGGTATGCCGTAGGGCCAAAGAATGTTTAGAAGATAAAAAGATCGGGATGTCAAACAACTGGACTTCTCCAGATTGTCAATCATTTTTTAGTTGTTTTAATGTGTTTGATGGTTATTTGTGCCATGATGAATGCGAATAAGTACAATGGGATGATCATTAACATGGCAATTATGTATTTTTTTTAATATAAAAGCGAAACAAAAAGGAACAGCTTTCGCTGTACGAGGGCATCGTCAGATTCAATTGGAATCTCGACGATGCTGTAACGGCGAAAGCTTGTTCTTTTTGTTTCGCCTTTTTATATTAAAAAAATACATAATTGCCATGTTAATGATCATCCCATTGTACTTATTTTTTAGTTTCAGGCGATTACTATAGTTTCATGCATGAGTGGCATTAATGATTCAGTTTATGAACGAGCCGAAGGCGAGTTCATAAACTGAATCTTATGCACGAGTTGCATAAAACGATTTGAGTGCATGGCCGTTTCGAGCGAATACAATTTTTTCGAGTAGATTTCAAGTACAGAAATAAATTATTCCTAAATGGCTCAATGCAGGTCCTTGCACTAAGGCTCAGCAGAGTATTATACTCCCGGGAGTGTATTACATCAGTTAATAACGCTAAAGTTAAGCACGTGGTCAATGGGAAATACTTATTCGGCCATGCACTAAAGATAGTTTTTCACTACCCACTCCAAACGTGAAGTTTGTTATAAACGTGAGCATGAACTTTGAAACTGGGAAATACATATATCATGTACTGCCGGTCTATTATGTATCTTCCCTTTTTAGTTTCTAAAACTCATCTACATAACTTCACTTCTGTGTACATGCAGGACTGATACAAGGGAACATGTGGCACCTACCTAGGTAGGTACCACATGTTCCCTTAAATCAGTTCCTCATGTATACATAAGTGAAATTAGATGATCTTTAGAAACTAAAAAAGGGAACAGACCGACACAACAGACCGACTGTACATCATTATTCATTTTTGTACATTTCCAAAGAAAATTGGGTCAAAAACAATTACTAACTAAGGTCATTGGGCAACTTCATTCGTACTTGTCGCTGTATTATGGCTCATGTGATAATATAAATTGTATCCACTAACGAACGTGCTCACGATTTGTCATTTAATTCCCATGCCCATTGCCCACTTATAAGCGGTAGCGCAAATTTCCGCACGGATTCCTTATCAACACAGATCAATCCTCTTATTATCCACATTGCCCACATATGCCCATTTTCACTTAGCTTCTAGACATATAGCCAGATCACCTGTGACGTTTTATGGTCATTTGCCGGTCAGTGGCATCCAGGGTATGCTGTCTGTCACTTCTCTACCGTATGTCCCCTGCGGAGCGCCCCACGGCCGTAATAACGTCAATCCATCACATATAAATGTAACGCCGCCAAATGTATGAATTATTGATAAATCTCCGGCTGAATTAATGCCTCATAAATCGCGTTCGGCACGTGCTCTGGTGGGGCGGGAATGGGACAAGAGGAAGCAGAGGGGCCAAGCTAGACCGGAATGGGGGCGGGGGACGCGGCCACGAAAACAGGAAGCGGGGCGGCTGCTGGCGCGAGAAGGTGACGCGCCAATGGACAGCGGTGCGCGGGGAGCAGGCGAAATTGATTGACTTATTATTACCGGCGGATGGTGCGAGGTAATCCGGTGCGCCACAGCCGTCTGTCAGCGTTGTTTGGACGTCAGCAGATGGTATCTGGTCAGGGTGTGAACACTCCGCTTGACCCGGCGGTTTCATGAGTGGTCAGTGGTCCGGTCAGTGGTTTGGCCAGTGGTCCGGTCAGTGGTTTGGTCAGCAGTGGTGCGGTCAGTGGTTCGGTCAGCAGTGGTTTGTGGTCAGTGGTCTGGCGGCTGGTACGGACAGTCACGGTCAGACATTGGTCACTGGTCAACGTTCGACGGTCGGATACAGACATCCGGCGCTGACGAATATACTTTAGAAGTCATATACTGATATTGGACGTTAGACCACTAGCGGATCCAGGGGAGGGGGCAGCCAGGCCATAGCCCCTCCCCCAACAGCCTTGCGGGGGGCCAACATGTCTTTTGTCCCCCCAAACGTTAACAATTTATCGTAAAAATTGTTTTTTGCAGCAGTCAAAATCCAGCTATTCACAATGAAAAGCTTCAAAATTTCGCGTCGCTTCGCGGCTTGACACGAGTTTTGCAATTGCTTATACAAACTTGGAAAATGGGGAAATGAATTATATTAAGTGTCTAGCAGAGGCTCTCCTAGGCTAGCCCCAGGGCCTTCATAAATATTTTGTGGCCAGTTGTGACTAACCTCTCGGATAAGTGACATATACCGGTAGTTACCGGTAGTTGAATGGTACGATGACCTGCACACTGAACCCAGCTCGCCATATAACGGCGCATGACACTGGCATGACATCACCCCTTTCAACGACTGACCGCTGCAACAACTGGTCCTGGCAGGAACGCTGAACGGGAATCAGGAGGCGGGTCACCCACCTGATCAGAGCCCGTCCATCTCATATCATCTGTCATGTGCTATCTGTCATCTTTCAGCTCTCATGTGTCGTGTGTCGTGTGTCGTGTGCCGTGTGTCGTGTGTCGTGTCGTGTGTCGTGTGTCGTGTGTCGTGTGTCGTGTGTCGTGTGTCGTGTGTCGTGTGTCGTCTGTCGTCAGTGTTTGTCCGGATGCCGTCCGGAGAATAGCGGTGTATAATACGGCGCGGTGACGGTGGGACGGGGGGCGGAACTGGAACTGGAACGTCTCCTCGCCGACCGACCGACCGACCGGCTGTGGCCAGCCAATGCATATCAATCGGCCTCACGGCGACACCGCCGCTGCCGCTGCCGGCCCGGAGCCAGTGATGGATTGGATCGCGGGCCGCGGCAGGGACGGTACGGTACGGTGGTCACT
>VOPJ01007393.1:0-26758 GCA_014673585.1 Semibalanus balanoides
TCTCAAACTTGCTGGTACCGCCCGGTGTGAACCTGGCCAGTATGTGCGATTCTTTCAAGAGAGACTGTACAACCAGGAAAAGGGGTTACCTGAGGCTTGGCTCCACTCACGGTCTGTTTCCAATATACAAATTTAGTTTTGCACGATAAAAACGCCGCTTCGCGGTGTCACATCGGTGGCCATCGTCATCGGCAGCGCTAGATAACAAACTACCTCTTAGAACATTACAATATACATTACAAATGCTGCAAAGACTTAAATGCACGCATACAAAAATAGCGAGGTACATTTGTCGTCATTTCAGCCAACTCTTTACTCATAAATTATCAACGCCCGTGATCAGTTCAGATCAGTTCTAAGTAATAGTAATTCCTCATTATATGATAGCGGTAAGAAAGAGAACGTGGTAGAAAGAGAACGTGGAATCAGCCATATCTCAGCGATAATTTAAAACGAGGGTTCGGGACGGTGCGCACTAGCCAGCAACTATGTATACGTGAACATAGAAATTGAGCTTTCCATTAAGTAAGTAGCCATACTGCAAACCCGATGGAACCGCAATGAAAACACCTACAGAGGTGGTCTGGAGTGGTCAATCATGCTCCATTGCCGTACTGCAAACCCGATGGAACCGCAATGAAAACACTGGACTTAGGAGAAACCAAAAATCGCTTGATGAAAACACCTACAGAGGTGGTCTGGAGTGGTCAATCATGCTCCATTGCCTTCCAGACGCCAGCTCAGCCATGGCTACAAATAGTCATCGTGGCTGGCCGGTTAGAACAGGATATCGCTGGCGGAGCTCTGCACGCCAACGCTGTGTTTGTTTGATATATCTCATTTTAGATCAATAAACAACATGGACCATTATATATGTGTTTTCCCAAACATGGCAGAATTTTTAGTCAGATGCATTATCATAGCATTATAAATTTTAAATTTACGATTGCTGCATGTAGTTATCGTTTTATCACCGATGCCGCGTCCAGCCAAACTGCAGATCCATTAAGTCATGCCTATCCAACTCGTGAGAACATTTCGTAGCAGCGAAACCGATCAAACACGACGATCGCCGTGGTTTGCATGATGAATATATTCTATACTTGGGTGATCACCATATTCGAGCTGAAGTAGCTTTGCTTTCGTTCGCCGATCGCTGCAAATCACACCATTCTCCTGGCCGGCTCTTCTGTGTAAACATACACGTGTGAGACATATCGTGTCCGTCCGGCCGTTTCCGGATCGAGGCGGTTTCCACTGCCCCAGATGACGGTGCTCCTCAGAGCTCGCCGAACTAGGAGGCTGGACTGGCTGGAGCCGGTTTGACCCTGGCATCCACCACCCTATGTGTTCTGCAGTCGCTGAGTTTCGTGTCGGTGCTGACATCATCGACAGCTAACGTAGGATGGTGCGCTGACACAGCTGCCGCGATGCGGTATGTGCATATGGGAGAATGGAGAATGGCTGTTGCCAAACATGTGTAACATCGGCGTTTCGAACCATGATGCGAGTGTCGCCACCACCGTGACAGTCGGTAATGCCTGGCCCGGCCATCCCTCAACGGCCTTGTGTCGTCCTTTGAAGAAGACATTAAATAGTCATTCTTTACCTGTGCGAGTTTTGTCTAAGTCACCTCTTTCACAAACAGTTCGGTACATGCATCTGACCATTAATTTGTATAATTTGCTGGGAATTCCTTCGCGTTCCGCTAACACCACACTTCTCTTTGGAACCTTGGCTGTGAGTCAGACGGGGAACAATCCAATTGATTATAATTCCGAGGTCTGTTCGTCGCTGCCCCGAGGCCCGAAGCCCCACCACTCACTGCACTGGTGCGGAACAGCCGCTGTAATGAGCAGTGGCCGCTGCTATCGCGACTGAAGGTGAAAGCGGCCCTGACGGGCAGCAGCGAGGCGCCAGCGTTTTGCCCGGGGGATCTCCGTAGCACCCGGATGGCCGTCGGATCTCCATGGCGGACACCAAGGTCACACTGGACCATCCCTCAGGAGTCAAGGCCAGGGCAACTAGACGTCAGGGCTGCCATCTCTCTGCCACAGAGTAAGGCCGGCCGCACACTNAGGCTGCCACTACTGGGATAGGTCAGAAGACCAGCGCTCTCCCACTGAGCTGCAGGGGCGGATTATCGATTTTCCGAATATCAGTCAAAATTTACAATCATTCATTTATGGAATGGCATTTTTTATTTGAATAGATTAATTCTCTCCAATTTCTCATTACTCAGGAGGAATCTACACATATTTGTAAGTGGCTACATTGTGTGCGTGTGTGCTTTCTATTCTACCGCATTTTCTTATAATAAAGCATGCTACATATTGGCCGTGTTCACGATGGGCTATTTTGCGCGAAATGTTTTGCAATATTTTAAAATGTTCTAAAATGTTTTAATATGCAAGTTTAGAATACTTATCCATTCCTTAACACACACAACTTTTGCATGCGATTTTGTATTGAAAATGTCCCTCATAAATTTTGTTGAATGCTGGTAAGAATAGTAGTATTGTGACAAAATTGCGAGTTTGATGGTAGTTAGCAAGGTAATTAAATTCATCAGGTGTGTAATTGTGAATGCCAGATCTGCGCCACCGGTACGAAGACACTTCAAAAATATTCCAAAATAATTCCCTGGAGCATCGGCTATTGGTCGCTCAACGGACTGACCCCACCTTTTTACTCATAATGGACTCGCCCAGAATGGCCAGCGATCGTTTCCTAGCACATCATTGCGCCAATGCGAAAGGCAGACCTGTGATCACATAGACCTGCCAGATTGAGTAACTTAGGTTTTGGCGGTATGCTTAACTGAACGAATGGACTCTACAGCCGCATATGTTCTTTAGAAACATACGAATTGTTAATCATAATCTTGTAATGAGCTCATTTCATGTTTCCATAACTCTTGAATAATGATAATATCGCCTAAATCAGTAATCTATTTGTTGGAATATATCATATACTAAAACTTGCATATAAGCCGTTTTCACGATGGATTATTTTGCGCAAAATGTTTTAAAACATTTTAAAATGTTTTAGTGGTAAAGCCGTTTTCACGAATGACTTATTTGCGCGAAATGTTTTAAACCTCGCTCTACGGTCCCGATAGGGCGAGAATTAAAATATGTATCGCAAATTAGTCCATCGTGGAAACGGCTACTACTAAAACATTTTAAAATATTTTAAAACATTTCGCGCAAAATAATCCATCGTGAAAACGGCTACTAAAACATTTTAAAACACCTTAAAGTATTTAAAACATTTTGAAATGTTTTAAAATGTTTTAGTAGTAGCCGTTTTCACAAAGGAGTAATTTGCGAGAAATATTTTACCTCTCGCCCTACGGTCCCGTAGGGCGAGGGTTAAAACATTTTTGGTTCTCAAAATAGTCCATCGTGAAAATGGCTACTACTAAAACATTTTGAAACATTTTAAAATGTTTAAAACATTTTGCGCAAAATAATCCATCATTGAAAACGGCTAATGTCGCCCTCGTCCCATGGTGAAAGTGAGTGTTGTTTTCCAAAATCATCCAGCATTCCGTTAGGTATTACATTCTTCTGCTTTTCTGCAAAAAAAAAAATCATTATTTTACTATATCATACATAATTTTCCACTTTCATGTCTTTTTTTGCTTGAATTTAACAGACTCTGACACCCAAAGCAAAGATGACATTTCGGGACACTGGTGGTGGTGACGACCCAACGAGCGTTGCTGAGAGCGTCGCCCCGCAGCCGCATACCTCGATGTCAACGGAGCCGCCATGGAGAAAGGTGAGCTGAATCACGTTGCTGATGAGTTTGAAAAATAAATTTCTTCAACCCCCCTTCCCCTACAGGTCACGGGGCCACTTTTTCGGCCGATTTGGTCGGGCGCCACCGAAACCATTTTTACAAGCTCTGTCATATTTATAGAGCTAAAGTCAGCGTATAATACCCAAGAGAATCTTCCAAACTCCAAAGTTAAAATCGTTTACTCAACCGTATCATATCAATGTCATTCACACGAAAAAACACCAGAATTCAGCAGCAATAAAAATACAAACTTCAGACTCAGCGACTTTCACTTCTCTGACGTCACCAAATATGCCTGCCGAGGAGCGGTTTATTGAACCGAACTCGTCACGGACTTGTGACGTCTCTGGAGACTTTCTGGAGACTTTTGGCATCTCACAGCGCGTGACCAAGGCTCTGCCGAGCCGTGACAAACCAGTCCTTTGGACGACTTTCTGCCCTGCTCAGACAAAGGCTGACCACCGACCGTCTCACACTGGTCGCCAAGGCTTTGTGTGTCTGATCTGATCCTGCCCTTGACAGGCAGACCGGAGAACTTGGTCGATAGACACGCGGGGATCTCCTCAGCTCTGCCGTTTGTAAGGCGCTATAGAACTGCACCCAGCGAACAATTACTGCTTAACTTTCTTGGTAAACACTTATTATTTGGTCTCTTTCAATGGCGTTCCACGAGGAAGATTCTTCTTATGTGGACAAAAGTATTAAAAAAGAGTGTTAATTTGAATGCGTTATAAATGGTTAATTCGCCCCGTGTTTGCAGTTTGCACCATTATTATTTCCACTTTCTTGATCATGTTCTTCTCTGGTCTTTTCTTCATGTTCGGAGTACAAGCTTTGCAGCCATGGTTTTCAGGGGCATGTTTCTGTGCACTACTCAGCAGTGGCGGAACTTCATATCTCTTTAGGAGTGCCCCAGCCCCCCCCCCCCATGCTGAGCTGAGCCCTCCTAATGGTGCTCCGGGCCCTCCAATGTTTTGTTTAATGACCCTACAAAATGTAATGGACTAGCCGTTTTCTTTTGCATGGTGATGAAAAAAAAACACAAACCGTTTCAACTTAATAAGACAATTTTGAAACGCTGCTCGGTCAGGCTTAGGAGCAGCATACACCGGCATACTAATCCCCTTTGAAGCCCAAGGCCACCCAGTCCCCGTTAACAGCTCTCCAGTCTCCAAGTATCAGTCCCTGTTAACAGCTCTCCAAGTATCAGCCCCCGTTAACAGCTCTCCAAGTCTCAGTCTCCGTTAACAGCTCTCCAAGTTTCAGTTCCGTTAACAGCTCTTCAAGTCTCAGTCCCCGTTAACAGCTCTCTAAGTCTCAGTCCCCGTTAACAGCTCCCCAAGTTTCAGTCCCCGTTAACAGCTCTCCAAATATCAGTCTCCGTTAACAGCTCTCCAAGTATCAGCCCCGTTAACAGCTCTCCAAGTATCAGTCCCCGTTAACAGCTCTTTAAGTATCAGCCCCCGTTAACAGCTCTCCAAGTCTCAGTCTCCGTTAACAGCTCTCCAAGTCTCAGTCTCCGTTAACAGCTCTCCAAGTCTCAGGCTCCGTTAACAGCTATCCAAGTATCAGCCCCGTTAACAGCTCTCCAAGTATCAGTCCCCGTTAACAGCTCTCCAAATATCAGCCCCCGTTAACAGCTACCAAGTCTCCGTCCCAACTTGATCCTACCATGCATCACCCCAGCACCGCACCCGGGCACAGCTTCACTGAACCTCAGCCGTAACACAGAGACGATCTCGCCAGAATCCCGCGCCATTCGTCTGTATTAGCGACGTTCGAGACGCGTTTTTGGCGACTGCTCCGCGCGGTGGTCGTTTTTGCTGGATGCTCGCAGCGGGCTGGCTAAAGGAAGCATATTGCAGAAGTGAGGAGCCGCGGAGTGGGCGATAGCTTGAATAGCTTCGTGTGGGAAAGGACGGTTAGTATGTCAAGGAACGCAGACTACAAGGCGCCATTATTTCCTAAGGCTGACCGAGAGCGGGTGGATTGGATGGATGGGTGGCCGAGAATGTGCAAAGTGGGCCAATCTTTATCGCTTACCTCTATACTTCCTAAGTGCTTAAACAATATATAATTCAATTTCACCGCCTTTTTCGGCATGCTGGTACATACCAATTCACGACTCCCCAGAAATACTAGGAAGGTAAAGCATCCAAACAACTACGCACCCTGCCTTTGTTGAGTTTGGGTGCCGGATGCAGCATGAGACTGAGCTAGCGACCGCACTTTTTCCCCCACTTAAGGGCTGGTATATTTTGACTGAACTCACAGATCAAGAAACACGCACCACCATACAAACATAAGCATCAATTGAAACAGTATTTCGCATGATACATAATGGCCGCACATAATGATAACTCGGTATCGTTTGTGGCCAATAGGTACTGTCAAATTTGGCTTTCACCAAACACATTTTTGATCATCTAATATGCTTGTGAAAGTGTTCAAATTGGCTTAAAACATTAGCTATTATTTACATTCGGAAAAGGGAATGTACTTAGCTCACAAAGCCGAAGCTGGCAAGTGGAGGTACTCAGCTCACAAGTAGAGACTAGAGCTTAACATGGCTCAATTATTCTGGCCTAATCCGCCCACAGCCAATGACATCCACAGCCAGCAGCCACAGTCCCACTTCCCAAATGCAATGGCTGGCCGTTGGCCAGCCGTGAGGATTTTTATAAATTCATATTATGTGTTTATTTTCAGTCTTTTGTTATGACAACATGCCAAGGCTTCCTTCAACCACGATTGGTTTGATAAGATGATGTAAAAAATCCCCAGGCAGACTGTACAGCCACAGCCATAGCAATAGCCATGATCTAGAGATTTTCCAGACCGACCCACCCCATTAGCCATGGGGTTCGGCCAGCCATGGGGATAGCCGCCCCGGGTAGGCCTCTAGCTCACAGGTGCAGCTGGCAGCACAGAGTGATGGACTCAGTTCACAGGTGCAGCTGGCAGCACAGAGTGATGGACTCAAGCTGCACAGTGCAAGCAGGCAGCACAGAGTGTGGACTCAAGTTCACAGGTGCAGCTGGGCAGCACAGAGTGAATGGACTCCAGCTCACAGGTGCAGCTGGCAGCACAGAGTGTTGGACTCATAACTCACAAGGCTGCAGCGGGCAGCACAGAGTGATGGACTCAGCTCCAAGGTGCAGCTTGGCAGCAACAGAGTGATGGACTAGCTCACAGGTGCAGCTGGCAGCACAGAGTGTTGGACCAGCTCACAGGTGGCAGCTGGCAGACAGAGTGATGGACTCAGCTCACAGGTGCAGCTGACAGCACAGAGGTGATGACTCAGCTTCACAGGAGCAGTCTGGCAGCAACAGAGTGATGGACTCAGCTCACAGGTGCAGCTGGAGCACAGAGTGATGGACTCAGCTCAACAGTGGCAGCTGGCAGCACAGAGGTGAGAGACTCAGTTCACAGGTGCAGCTTTGACAGCACAGAGTGAGTGACTCAGCCACAGGTGCAGCTGGCAGCACAGAGTGAATGATCAGTTCACAGGTGCAGCTGGCAGCACAGAGTGTTTCGATCCCGTGTCTCGAAATGCCAATTCTTAATCTTGAAAATAAAGTCCGAATATAAAGCATTAGTGAAGAATTAAGGGTTTTTGGGGTTACGCAGCACCTCTTGAGCCCCAAAGGTGCACCCTCACTGTAAAAAGCATCCCCTTCAGATTTTAAAAATGTCTCTAACTAGTAGATCACCCCGAACACTTAAAATCATTCTGAGCGCTGATGCACAAAACTTTTGGCGCAAATGTTTTCTTACCTCTTAAAGTACATCACGCTGTTAAAGGTCCATGACTTTTTTAGCTTTCAGGCATATAACTATAAAATATATGGCTGATATTTGCCGTCAAAAGTCATTGTGTAGTGACGTCGACTAAATTTTTGATATACCTCTAAAATTCTCGTAACTATTTATTTTTTGCCCTGAAGACGTCAAATTGATGTAGGATAAAGTACCCCGAAGTTTCGCGTTGATAACTTTTCCTTTGGTGAGCTATTGTTGAAAATCCCTGAGGGTGAGCGTTTTTTCGCCCCCCCCCGGCAGCCAATGGCGGGTTAACCAAAAGATATGTTTTAAATAATGAATTTAGGACACTTAAACAATAAACTTGGCAATTGTATGAGACAATAACATAATTGTGATTAATAGTGGTGTTAAGATTGTAAAATCAAAGCATGTCCGATCCTAGTCTGATCCAATATGAAAATGTTGAGCGAAAAGTGTTTCGATAAATCTAATACAACAGCAACACACAAATGCGTGGTATTATTTCTCGTTTAGTATTAATGCAAGTAAATACCTATCTAGGAAAATGGTTGCAAATTCGAGAAAACAATATCTGCTAAATCTGAATGGGCCGGACCGAGCAAAGGGCCCTCAGTGTTAGAACCTTGAATGGGGTTGATCTTGGTCTGGGCTTGGTGTTTATGGGCTTCGGCTGGGGGTGGGCTTGGGGGTTTGGGCGCCCATGACAAACTATATGGTATCTTGGGTCGACCAAGGCCCATCTTACAACAGCCCAGTCTAACCAAATGCGTGAATGGGTAAAGTACGGAATTGGGTGCCGGCCTGCAAAACTTCCGGGACCCGGGATCCGTTGACCGGGGAACATTCCTATCATAGCCTAGCGCTGTAGCGACTAGGCTATTTCGACAAACTTGACTCGGTGAAACGCCGTGGGTAAGATAAAGTGCAAGATTCTGATGCATCCATGTAGGGCCTGTCGACTTGTCGCATTCAGGCCCATGTGGTAAATTGGGTCAGGATGCTCGTGAAAGAAAACAGAAAACAAGACCATCTCGGTGAGTGTTAATCAGAGCCGTGGCTATCAGACGTATTGTGGTGCTGAGGCCGTTTTTCTCTAGGTTGTTCTTTTAGCACGTGATTCGACGCGGCAAGTTTAATGGGCACATGGGTCAGCCTCTGGGAGGTCGGTTTGTATTTAGACCCTAGCCGACTCTGAGGTGGACAGCCTGGTTGCTATAGACACAAAATTCTGAGGATCGATCTGTCCATGCCGGCTTAATGGCGAAATACCCTATTATCATCAATTGAACGTATAAGGTGACTCGGGGTCTGTACATTAGCAATACGTGCTCAGGAGTCGGCTAACTCATACCAGCTTCCCGAAGACTCGTATCATCAATGGACATGCTGGGAGTGCGGGGTAAATGCTCGGTTTCAGGCCGGCCATGGACAGATCGATCTCAGAATTTTGTGTCTGATAGCAACAGCTGTCCACCTCAGAGTCGGCTAGGGTCTAAATACAAACCGACCTCCCAGAGGCTGACCCATGTGCCCATTAAACTGCCGCGTCGAATCACAGTGCTAAGAACAACTAAGAGAAAAACGGCCTCAGCACCACAATACGTCTGATAGCCACGGCTCTGATTAACACTCCACCGAGATGTTTGTTTTCTGTTTTCTTTCACGACGCATCCTGACCCAATTTACCAAGGTGCCGTGAATGCGACAAGTACGACAGGCCGCTACATGGAGTGCTCAGAATGCTGCACTTATCTTACCACGGCGTTCACCGAGTCAGTTTGTCGAAATAGCCTAGTCGCTACAGCGCTAGGCTGATGATAGGAATGTCCCCGGTTCGATCCCGGGTCCCGGAAGTTTTGCAGGCCGGCACACCAATATGCCGTACTTACCCATTCACGGCATTTGGTTAGACTGGGCTGTTGGTAAGATTGGGCCTTGGTCGACCCAGAGTACCATATAGTTTGTCATGGGCGCCCAAACCCCAAGCCCACCCCAGCCGAAGCCCATAAACACCAAGCCCAGACCAAGATCAGACCCATTCAAGTTCGTAATACTGAGGCCCATGCTCGGTCCGGCCCATTCAGATTTAGCAGATAATTGTTTTCTCGAAATTTGCAACCATTTTCCTAGCATAGGTATTTACTTGCATAATACTAACGAGAAATAATACCACGCATTTGTGTGTTGCTGTGTATTTGGACTTATCGAACACTTTTCGCTCAACATTTTCATATTGGATCAGACTTAGGATCGGACATGACTTTTGATTTTTACAATCTTATACACCACTATTAATCACAATTATGTATTGTTCTCATACAATTGCCAAAGTTTATTGTTTAAGTGTCCTAAATCATTTATTAACATATTTTCTGGTTAACCCGCCATTGGCTGGGGGGGGGGGCGAAAAACGCTCACCCTCAGGGATTTTCACAATAGCTCACAAAGGAAAAGTGTTATCAACGCGAAACTTCGGGTACTTTATCCTACATCAATTTGACGTCTTCAGGGCAAAAATAAATAGTTACGAGAATTTTTAGAGGTATATCAAATTTAGTGACGTCACTACACATGACTTTGACGCAAATATCAGCCAGATATTTTATAGTTATATGCCTGAAAGCTAAAAAAGTCATGACTTTAACAGGTGATGTACTTTAAGAGGTAAGAAAACATGCGCAAAGTTGTGCATCATCGCTCAGAATGAGTTTTAAGTGTTCGGAGTGATCTACTAGTTAGAGAGCATTTTAAATCTGAGGGGATGCTTTTTACAGTGAGGGGTGCACCTTTGGGCTCAGTAGGTGCTCGCGTAACCCCAAAACCCTTAATTCTTCACTAATGCTTTATATCGACTTATTTTCAAGATAAGAATGTGGCATCCGAGACACGGATCGAAACACTCTGTGCTGCCAGCTGCACCCTGTGAACTGAGTCCATCACTCTGTGCTGCCAGCTGCACCTGTGAGCTGAGTCCATCACTCTGTGCTGTCAGCTGCACCTGTGAACTGAGTCCATCACTCTGTGCTGCCAGCTGCACCTGTGAGCTGAGTCCATCATCTGTGCTGCCCAGCTGCACCTTGAGCTGAGTCCATCACTCCTGTGCTGCCCAGCTGCTCCTGTTGAGCTGAGTCATCACTCTGTGGCGTCAGCTGCACCTGTGAGCTGAGTCCATCACTCTGTGCCTGCCAGCTGCACCTGTGAGCTGAGTCCAACACTCTGTGCTGCCACTGCACCTGTGAGCTGGAGTCCATCATCTGTGCTGCCAGCCTGCAACCTGTGAGCTGAGTCCATTCACTCTGTGCTGCCCGTCAGCACCAATAGCTTTTTTAGTTGAAGAAGATTATCCAACACACTCGTGATTGTTGCCACACATCACTCACGGTGAATGAGGGCTAAGAGACTCACACATTCAGCTACACACATAGTTCGCTAGCACAGGCTGCAACATGATTTGAACTGTAAGTATCCAAACTCCTGTAAGCTTTGCCACACAGACCTGCAACTTGTTGGATTCTGTTAGGATCTACTCATATCACATCTGGTGCCTCACGGGAGACATTGCAACCTGTGAACTGAGATCACAAGTCATGCTAGATGCTGCCATAGCTTGCTAGCTCTGTATGAGCTAGTAGGCCTTATTCCACGGGACGGTTGATCACCGGCATCGGATGGCGAATCCTCCGATTTTGCTATTATTGTGGAAGTAAGGTTCGGATCTGGAAAAGTCTCTAGATAGCATCGGTTAGGATACAAATAGTACTACGGTGCCAGTCGGCTATACCTGTCTGTCTGGAGGTATTTTTTTACAGATGCGAGTCGCTAATATCAAACCAATCGTGGTTTGAAGAAGCCTTGGCCATGTTGTCATAAACAAAAACTGAAAATAAATCACATAATATAATTTATAAAAATCCTCACGGCTGGCCAACGGCCAGCCATTGCATTTGGGAAGTGACTGTGGCTGGCTGTGCTGTGCAATAGTAATAGGCTTGGTGTGTGTTTGCGTTAGGCCTGTAAGGAATAATTGAGCCATAGTGATAAAATTACTGGAAAGCTCTTCTTATGTGAGTCTGAGTACCTGCACTTTGTGATAGCTAGTTCTTGCCTGTGGACTATTATGTTAACAAATACTCTCACTTTTTAACCGAATGTGGCCAAGTGTAATTGAGGTCATAATGTTTTATATGCCACTTGAACTAGCGTAGTGGAAGCTTATATTGATTGTTTATTCTAATAATTGATATGTGGATATATAAGACACAGTTCCTAAATTTTGTTAACAGAAAACCAGTTTTATTGGCCCGACGCAAATACCGAGAGATTCTATACTATGTATTGGTGCGGCCATTTAATGTTGAGATAGCATGTAGAAAGAAGTACTAGAGTTTACAATATAAAGTGTATTGCTAATCAGTTAAGTTGATAATAGGCCTTGTCGATGAGCTCGAGATGTTTCTTGACCGTCTAGGTTAATCAGTTATATACCAATATATGATATATTATTTCTCTCAGCATATCAGACGTGCGCAGGAAGAAATTAGAAGGACCTGCAGGCACAATCAAAATGGGCTATGGGGGCCAATCCTCACATGCTAAGCATCCGTGCATCGCGAAGCCCAAAGCATCTCACATCATAAGGTGGAAGGGTTGCGGAGTTAGAGTGGTGTGGACCCTTCTTATACCGCTTCATCTAGTTGAATATTATTCTGGGAGATCAGTGTCATCCTGTGATAATGAATCACTCAGATGCCAGCGGATAATGCTGGTGAGAAATAGAGATATTATATCCATACATTGAGATTGGTAAGCATCTCTCGAGGACAGGATACTCTTTAAGGTAAAGTCGATAAAAGAAGATCTGGTTCTTCGAGTCCTCGCACTCATGTGTACCCCCGGCCATCTCTCATTTGTGACCACTTTACCTCCACAACCATATCCAGGGCCAACTCGTCTCTAACGTTACGACGTCACCTTTGGCAAGGTAAGATAATGGCGGGACTCTTGAATGAATCTGCTCACGATTACCTTATGAACTATAATATAAACTAATAACCGGTCCCTTTCCCACATACGAACTATATATATTTACAATAGCTTATCGAGCCACTACTAGCAGGACTTCCTCAACTTCTGTACAATATGCTTTACTTTTAGCCAGCCCGCTGCGTAGCAATCCAAGCAAAATACGACCACCGCGACCTGAGAGCTAATATCCGCCAAAACGCGTCTCTGTACGTCGCTAAATACACAGACATTAATGTTGACAGGCGGAGGCAATTAATTCTGGCGAATTGTTTCTACTGTGTTACGCATGAGGTTCGAGCCTAGAAAGCTGTCGCGACGGGTGCGGTGAATAGGGCGTGATGTCATGGTAAGGATCAAGTTGGGATTGGAGAGCTTGGTAGGACTAGAGTCTCGACGCTTGGGGCTGAGTATATTGGGAGCTGCTCTTCCAAACTGGGACCGAGAATAACTTTGAGGAGAGTCTGTGAGAGGGCTGGATAGAACTTTGGTAGGACCTCGCCCATAACGGATAGCCTGAGGGACACAATTGAGTAGGCTGTATATAAGGGTACTATGAGACTGGAGTAGGCTGGAATCTCTAACAATTGGAGCAACATGAGATTTGTAGACGAGAGGAGGCTATGGTTAATAAAGTTTTGGGAGGAGACGTGAATATTATACTTAGTAAGCTAGTTATAATCTCTGTGTGATGATTACTTTGGAGAGCTGTTTGGATAATGGCCACCGCCCATGGGGGCTTGCGATCTACTTGTGGGAACTGTAAAATGCGAGGTAGACTGAGTCAGTGATTTGGAGAAGGCGTGTCTCTAAGCGGAGAGAGCTAAAACTTGAGGGAAGAAACCAGCTGTGGGGCTAACCGAGACTGTGATATCTCGTCCTGAGAGCTCCGTTCTAACCACCAATGGACGTGATAACACATATGTGAGGAGGGCTTGTTAACGGAGTACCTGTATGGGATCTGGAATACGGACAGGATTAGCTTGTAAACGGGTGAGGTCGAAGGAACGTTGAGAGGGAGTTTGTCTTAAAGTGGGTAGCTAGATGACTTTACTAGCAGCCAGACGGCACTACCATACGGCTTGGTTGATCTTGTAGTAGCCTTGAAAGCGCCTGTTAAGCTGACGTAACTCTGACACTACCTGTGCAGAGCTAAGTTTTAATTCAAAATTAGAAGATTGGTACTTGATTTAGACGGCTTGGAGAGCTGTTTAGACCGGCGAATCGGGGGTGAATCATATGGATGAAGAACTGGTTTCAACCCCGAGGGCTAGGATGGTAAATATGTGAGACTTGTGAGCAGCTCGTTAGGGGCGCTGAGGGTATGCGGCTTGGCGCCTACTCCACAGGGGATTCAGTATTGCCCCCAGAGTGTATGCTGCTTCCTAAGCAGCTTTACACTCAGTCACGAATAGCAGCGTTTGCAAAATTGTCTTATTTTAAGTTTTTGTTCTCCTTGACACACGCCGCTTATTAAAACGCCAAGCCGGAGTCGTCAATTGTTACCCCGATTCCGACTCCTGGCCAAAAATACCCGAAACTCCGACGAATCCGACCTCCGAACTCCGACCTGCGGGCTTTGCCCGGAACTTGTGTTTTTTTTTTCGATCCATCCCTGCCATCACCCCAAACCGGGCTTTCATGGTGTGGGTCATCATAAAAGCAAGAAGGTGCTCAGTGCCATATTCATCATCTATATGTAGGAGTCATGTAGAATAAAAAACATTTCGCAGCACAAGAGGCGCGGAGCAACAACCCAATTCGGAGAGGATGGGAGCTACAGCTGCCAGTGCATGGGGGAGGGGGCTGGAGGCATACTTCCTGAAAGATGATATGGAGCAGTCCCTGCCCCAAATCTGCTGAGTATGTTGCATAGAAACATGTTTCCTGAAATACATGGCTGAGCAAAGCTTGTAAATTGCCGGGAATCGATGCCAGAAAGACACAGCTCTAGAGAAGTAACGAAATCACACAATAGTCTGAACCTAAGTGAATGGTAAGACAAACTGAACAACACACACACGTGGGTCGAGATATAGCCGATTTGATTAACGATCAGTTTCAGAATGAACCACTAACTTTATTTATATGACTACTCTTTCTGTCCACATAAAAGTATAGTCTTCCGTTGGTAGGCAAACGCCAATTGAACCACGAAGATTACCAAAATATTGTATATGTGTTTGACACAAAGACGAGACTTAACGCCGCATGCTCTACATAATTGTTTGACTTGACTATGGCAATAGGACGGGAGAGTTCATAATACCCATTGCGCCGTCACAGACAGCATGTATGCCCTCGATGGAGATCGCCGCGTCCGTCCCTTGATCGCTTTATATTGTTTGAACGAGAGATTCTCGAGCTCTCAGTTCCTCAGGGATTGGGGCACGGACTCAGATAGTTAACACAGCAGAGTCTTGGCCGACTCAGTTGTTGCGATCGGTCTTGGTGGAATGGTGACATGCCTGTCCTGTCTGAGCAGGTCGGACTTAGTAAAGTCTGTTTCCTCCAATAACAGGACATGTGATTAATAGTCACGCGCTAGAGACGAGACGCCAGCTAGTGTCTCGCTATGCGTCTTGATGAGATGCTAAATGATCTCACAAGACAATGTCCTGCCAATTGAAAGACGTCACAACAAAGTCCAATCTGTAGACAGTTCAAAGTATCATAATAATACCGAGAGCATCACGCTAAGGAAGCAGTGCGTTTGATCTTTTAAAAAAGCAGAGTCATATATATGGTGACGTCAGAAGTAAGTGAATATGTCGCTTGAAGTCTGATACGCGTTTGGGTATTCCTTGTAGATATTGGTCTTGCTAGGAATTCTGGTGTTTTTGGTTCGTGCTGATGTTGACATTGAGAATGATGTAATCTACGGGTTGAATGTAACGGACCAGATATATCGTATACTTGTGGTAGTGTTGGATCAAAGATCTCACACATGTGGATCGTATTTATATCAGCCGCCAGCCCGTCTCTGATCTTTAGCTGTCATAATGCCAACTAATGACAATGAGTTTCTATAGGAATAAATGTGTTTCGGTAGGCGCCCGAGCTCATTCACATGCGGCACCCTCGACAAAAGTGGCAGCTCCGTCGACCTGTCAGGCGGGCATAGTGGGGTGCTTGTGAAGAAATAGTGTTTTCAGACAGTCAGGTGGCGCCCCCACAAGCGCGATGGAAATATCCTAGTGACCGTTTCTCCACTGGCGTGCTCGTTGAGCAAAATCGAGGTTAGCGGCTGCGTGCGGACGCTTCCTCCAGCACCCGCATCGTGTGAGCTCCGTCACCGCGAGCAGCCAGTGTCCCGTATAATGTCAGTCGTGTTGCTTGGGTAGTCAGTAGTTGGCTAAACATCTCCAACCGCAAAAGAAGGGGCTATGAATTTGGAAAATGTTATGTTATGACCTAATGAAGGGGATCATACAACATACATAGAGAGTTTTCTTTTTCTTTGCAGAAAGCAGAAGAATGTAGAATATCCTAACGAATGACCTGGATAGATTTTGGAAAACACACTGCACTTTCAACGCATGGGAACTGAGGGGCGAATTTACCGTTTTCAATGATGGATTATTTTGCGCAAAATGTTTTAAACATTTAAAATGTTTAAAAATGCAATGGTTTTGTAGTAGACCATTTATCACGATGACTATTTTGAGAACACAAAATGTTTAAACCCTCGCCTACGGGACCGTAGGGCGACGAGGTTTTAAAATATTCTCTCGCAAATTACTCTTTGTGAAAACGGTAACTACTAAACATTTTAAAAACATTTCAAAATGTTTTAATACTTTAAGGTGTTTTAAAGATGTTTTAAGTTAGCCGTTTTCCGATGGATATTTTGGAGCGAAAGTTTTTAAATATTTTTAAAAATGTTTTAGTTAGTAGCCGTTTCCAACGATTGACTTATTTTGCGATAATATTTTAAAATTCTCTGCCCTATCGGGACCGTAGAGCGAGGTTAAACATTTCGCGCAAATAAGAGTCATTCGTGAAAACGGCTTTTACCACTAAAACATTTAAATGTTTTAAAAACATTTGCGAAAATTCCATCGTGAAACGGCTTATATGCAAGTTTTAGTATATGATATATTCCCAACAAATGAGACTCTACTAGCTTGTAGGGCATATATACGATCTCAGTTCAAGTCGGAGTTACTTCGGAAAAATGAAAACTGAGGCTTCATTACGAATGATTTCTATGATACAAGAATTTTGTAACTGCTTTCTAAAGATACTATGCCGTCTAGACTCCAATGTCGTTTAGTTAAAAGACAATACCGCCATACTAGTTACTCAATCTGGCAGCGTCATGGATCACAGGTCTGCCTTCGCATGGCGCAATGATGTGCTAGAAACGATTCGCTGGCCATTCTGGGCGAGTCCATTATGAGTAAAAAGGTGGGGTCAGTCCGTTGAGCGACCAATAGCGTGCCCAGGATATTATTGTTTTGGAATATTTTGAAAGGTTTCAGTAGGTGGAGATCTGGCATCACAATCAACCTATGAATAATTACTTGCTAACTACCATCAAACTGCAATTTTGTAACATACTATATTCTTACCAGCATTCAACAAAATTATGAGGGACATTTCAAGACAAAAATCGCATGCAAAAGTTGTGTGGTTAAGGAATGGATAAGTATTCTAAACTTGCATATTAAAACATTTTAGAACATTTTAAAATATTGCAAAACATTCGCGCAAATAGCCATCGGTGAAACACGGCCATATGATAGCATGCCTTTATTATAAGAAAATGCGGTAAATAGAAAGCACACACGCACACAATGTAAGACCACTTTAAACAAATATGTTGTAGATTCCTCCCTGAGTAATGAGGAAAATTGGAGGAAATTAATCTATTCAATAAAATGCCTTCCAATAAAATGAATGATTGTAAATTTTTTGACTGAAATTCGAAAATCGAATCCGCCCCTGAGCTCAGTGGGAGGAGCGCTGGTCTTCTGACCTAATCCCAGTAGTGCAGCCTGGGTTTCGAGTCGCTTCGGCGCTCGCTATTTGGCTCCTGACTGGAATGGCCTGCGGCCGGTGGCAGCGAGCGGTCCAACTCAAGGCCAGGTCAGGTGACGTCAGTGAGCGGGGCGGACCGTGTCCAGGTAATGTCGGGCAGTAATAACTTTCGTCTCTAAATTCTGCCGGCCAACAGGAATTGCGCGATCGGGTGGTAAGGTCAGGACTAGCGCAACAAGCTCTGCTTAGCGCGGGTCCTGACCTCGGAAAGCCACCCATACAAAAACATTCGAACTCAATTTATCCAAAAAGAGGTACAGGAGAAAAAAGAAGCAGTTCTAGAATCGATTTTCTTCGCACTTCTATCTTCACTGATTTTAAAGTCGATCTTATTCCATTATATTCAACACTTTGGTGCCTATTTGTTAAATATGACTGGATAGTACTTAGTGAAGAACTAGCAAATTCACACGTCTCTAAATTTCCTATTATATTTAATGATTAACAGTATCAAAAGCTTTCTCTAGGTCCAAGAATATTCCACACACTATGTTTCCCTTTTCAAATGATTGTGTTATGTTCTCTTGAAGCAGAAGCAGGGGCATGTATGTTGATTCATTTTTTGAAAACCAAATTGGCAGTTACTTAGTATGTGTGAATAAAAAATAAATGATTTTGTTCGAAAATGTATGACTTTTCAAGTATTTTGGAGATGCATCATTATCGTCATCTTCATATGTGCCATGGAAAGCTCACTATCATACCATATATTATTGATATATTTTGAATAATAAAGCTTATAACATGCGGACAGTATACCATGACGAGATCTTTTCTATTAACTCGATAGACATTTTTTGCATGGCCTCTTCGTCCTTCCATTTTGAGAGGCGACTATGTGGTCTTTTCTCGGTCTACTCACGGTCGTTTCACGCTCAGTAGGCTGCTGATGGGCCAGCTCGGACTGCGGTAATGGAGAGCTAATGGACCCTGCTCGGCCGCTGTTCGACATGCTCTACTCTGCTGCAGGGCCGGAGAAAACCTGGCTCACGACAGCAGATAACAGGAGATCTGTTGAAAAAGTGTCGTTAAAAAGAGGCATCCACAAAGGAACCACTTTTGTTCTCACGAAGGTTTTGTGGGACGGGTATAGATTGCGTTTTGATTGAAGCAGCTTTTTCAGAGCTATCTGATGTCATTATTGCATAATCCAGGAAGTTCCCGAAAAGTATTCGTGGTCTGGGATTAAGTCAGCATCTTTGTAGTTTATTTATGAATCTTGATCAAAGCAAATTACCTCAGCATCGAGTATCTGTCCAGACGATCCTTTCTGATGGAAATATTCCACTCCATAAATCGCGTGCTTTGTTGCTAACGAATTACATGGTCGCGTTCTGAATACGTTAGCCAGAGCAGCTTCCGCCCAACCGACGGATGTGCTTCGTCACCGTATTCATTCCGGCGATGGGCTTATATGATGGGCCGCACAATACACGCACACATCGTCTGGCTATATCCCGCTGCTCGCGCATCGTGCGCATATCGTACTAGTGATGTCATTTTCCAAAAATGTTCTGACCAATACCGAACCGATACCGGATAGGAGGCATTTGTAGCCAGAAATGTCTAAAATTTGACAGACATTCAAATTGTATACTTGTTTATACACACTGGCAAAAATAGCACTGTTTAACATCATATAATTCATTACACACAAATGTACAGTTTCCAAAAATACAGTATAATTGTGAAAATGGAACCAAGTACTGTTTTCAGCCCCCATCCCGTTCCATCCCATTCAGCCAGAGCCCAGACCTAATTCCGCTTCAATCCAAATTAATAACTGCTTGGTCTCCCGTTCCCATCCGCTTCTAAGGATGAAGCATATTTCACTTTTTTGTGCTAAATATTAGAATGCATTTGTCATGTTTTAAACTCCCACACCCAATGTCATTAGTATACAATTTCAAGTGAGTTGTGGTGATATTTGACAGAATTAAATATGTCCTTGTTTCACATGGAACGTACAGTCTAGGGTAAATGTTCTGTCCGTGCAAAAGTTCTGTCCGCTGTTTTTGCCTCTGTCTGTCGGACGTGTCGGTGCTGCACGAAGTGGAATCCAATGCAATTACTATAGCCCTTTCCCCCGGTATCAGGGGCGATGTCAAAAATAGTTTCAATAGATTTCACTGCATGTAGCACCGACAAACAGCACCGATAGACAAAGTTGACATTGAACTAACGGGTGCGCTTAACCAGAAGGTTTTTCAGATACTTTCTACGCTAGCTTCCGTCCCAAACGAAAACAAAAGCCCCAGGGAAATGGAGGATTTATTCGAATAGAGCACTGAAAGGACTGCTACCAGCCGTTTTCACGAAGGATTTATTCACCGAGAACATCGTCATCGGTTGAGATGATAAAGTGGACAGAACATCTACTCTAGACTGTACAATCCAACTATGACTTTCTCCACAAGCAAAGCGAGAAATAAATTCAGAGGAAATCAACTGTAGATTTGGTATGGTTTGATTGCTGTAGTCATAACGGCCTTTGGGCGTTGCATGGAAAGAATGGACTTCAGAATTCCTCCGTCCCCCTCCAACTTTTGGGAGGGGGCGTCGTCCTTGACAGAACAATAATGATTTTGCTTAGTATGTATGCAGTAATGTGCCTGTCGTTTAGTGTTCATGTCTTTCAGATCTATCAAAATCATTTTCATAACATGTAAATCGGACCGGGAAATGGGCAGTGAACGAATTGGCTGGCTATATATATATATATATATATAAATATCAGTAATATGTCCTATGCCTAATAAATACCTAAATCAGACCGGTTAATATGCAGCAAACGCATTGGCTGGCCATATCATTTAGCTGTCTTCTCATTGGCTAGCTATATAAATAAATGACAATATAAATTGTAAGCATTTTAGATTGCGCATCGCGCAATGAAAAAAAAAAAACATAAAAATATATATTTACCTATATATTTATTTATATATACATACATACATACATACATATACGGGAAGACATCAACTTTCATTATAAAAATGAAAACAAAACTTCACCTTTATTTTTTTAGAATTTAATTGGAATGTTTCACATTAACATTATATTTGAGTTGAGATAGCCATGCTGTTGGATTTGCATTACAATAAAGTATTGTATAACTCAAAACAACCACAGAGGTCTAATAAAATAAATTCGTGTTTGGTTTTGACATTTGCAACGAAAGAACCCTTAGTGTATTTAAATCTGGGTTCCAAGCCTATGTTGTCATCTCTTTTTACGAAATGTTGATAATGTCTATTTGTTTTGAAGGCGATCCTATAGACTACATTCCGCAACACTTTCCCTTGTTTTCGGATTCGGAGATCACCAGCGATTACGAGGAAGACATATAGTATTTCAGATACTTGTTGTCTACGCCATGAGTAAAGCGATTCACGGCCATGCCTTAGAGCACATCTCATTTTACACGTTTATTAAACAACTATAGACGAATATTACTGGACTCAGCTGGAACCTACTTCCACTGACCGAAACAAAGATGAAACATCTTGCAGTTGTCCTTATGGCGGAAGCTAAATTAATTCCCTAACATCTTGCGACAAAGATGACTCAGGGGTGTTACTATTATTGTAACTGCTAGCCGGATAAAAGATAGGCCGAAATATTCTTGTTCTTATTGTCATATATAATTAGATGATTTATACACATAGACTATGATAGTTAACAGTGACATTTAGCGCGTGTGGACACTTCAGTTTGCTAAACATCAATAACAACTGGTATCCAATGTTTTGTCGCTTTATCAACGGGAAAGAGCCACCCTGCTGATTTTTCTAGATATCGAGCTCTCTGGCCGCCTCAAACTCACATGGCGTATGTAATAACATACCTGTTAGCGCATAGGTATGCTCTCTGGCTTCTTATATTGGTCTTCTCTATACGTATTCTCTGTTCTTGGCACTGAGAGGAGGTTAAATCCAGTGTGGTTTGGGTGTTGCCTCCGTAAGTGGTTCTCAAAGTCAACATTTGCAAATATGCGAAGCATTCGATATGTGGTATGTTGGAGCTGTCATTTGAAAAGGATCTACGAGGTGTTTCGCAGCGAGGTGATGTGCGGATACACGCCGGTCTACAAGTGGCGAGCATGAGCGCGCAGCATCTCTCATATGAGCCTCTTTGGGAGACCAGAGACGAATATGTTTTGCTATAATACAACGCACGGGCAACAGTTCGTATGGCAGATGACGGCATGTTAATATTTTGAGGATTGTTGTATAACTTAACTCTTAATGAAATTTAACAAGGCAACACCTACACGGAGTAGACAGTAAAAACAAGACCTGATCATAATACGATCGTGTATGGGTGGATTCGCTAAGCGCAGGGCGCCCACCTGCCCCAGGCGGCCGGCTTCGATTTCCGCCCGAGTACGCCATGCTGAGGCATCAGGCAATTACTTGTCATAATTTGCACGACAAGAGGGCGTTACATTGGCAACAAACTTTCAGAAAGGTGAAACCAAGTTTAGAAGTGAAGCTGAAGAGTAAGAGATTGAGTTGGCTCTGAGGACCGATCGAGGAGGCCCGAGACAATGGATATCCGATGGATTTCTCTCCTCTCACCACATCCACGTTTGTGGAGGACTCTCTTTTGGACGCAATCTTTGGAATGTCCCGTAAAAGATCTCCAGAGGACCATTTTCCGTGTGCAAATGACCGCAGCGAATGGTAACATTGTGTGCAATGACCCGAAGAGCTGCCGAAAAACTAGTGTGCCATGTTGAGCTAAAGTCGCTCCCAAAGCGAAGTAATCACATCCTGAAATATAATGTACTGCCACTGTCAATTGATGGTTAAAGGTAAATGCAAGGGCAATAGTTAGTATTTCGCTTATCAATATATCATTAAAATTGTGTCACCCCTGAGAGCTGAGAGACCTGAGAGGCTGACAGCCCCTGGGAGCTGAAACGATGCGACGTGACCGTCTCGAGAGGACCATGCGATTTGCGAAGACTGCTTTGCAGGCTCTTGCAATTTTTTGCGACTTCACAGGTTTTTGCAATTTTATACGTGCATACATATACTTTTGCATGTTGCTAGCGCGGATTCCAGTAAGTCCGGTGTAAACTGTTTAAACCTTGTCAGTGACGTTGTACTGACCACCCCGTGTCACCGGCCATAGACCAAACACAAACACAGGCGACTCACCGGCGCCAGTACCATAACCCTCGCCACGAGTCATTATGCAAATCAGCCAGCACTCGCCGCGGGCATGTGTCGTCAAATCTCACGTTACGCCCTGTGGTGTCGTAGCCCGATAATTATGGTGCCGTAGCCGGTCGTAGCCGGCCGTAGCCGGTGAAGGGTCGGGGACTGATGGGGTCGGGGGTATGCCCTCACCACCGAGTCACCCAGTGGCGACTCCGGCGGCTCAGCCGTCAGAGGCTGCCGACGGAGATCAATGACGATCCATCAGAGGCTGCTGACACGGTAACAGAGGCTGCTGACATGGTAACGGAGGCTGCTGACACGGTAACGGAGGCTGCTGACACGGTAACGGAGGCTGCTGACACGCTAATAGAGGCTGCTGACACGATAACGGAGGCTGCTGACACGGTAACGGAGGTTATTGACATGGTAACAGAGGCTGCTGACACGGTAACGGAGGCTACTGACACGGTAACAGAGGCTGCTGACACGGTAACGGAAGCTGCTGACACTGTAACGGAGGCTGCTGACACGGTAACGAAGGATGCTGACACGGTAACGAAGGCTGCTGACACGGTAACAGAGGCTGCTGACACGGTAACATAGGCTGCTGACACGGTAACAGAGGCTGCTGACACGTGTAGACAGAGGTGCTTGCACGGTAACAGAGGCTGCTGACGAACGGTAAACGAGGTGCTGACACGGTAACGGAGGCTAGCTGACACGGTAAGGGGGCTGCTGGACCGGTAACGGAGGCTGCTGAACACGGTAACGGAGTTTGCTGGACCATGGTAACGGAGTTCTGCTGACACGTTAACGGAGGCTGCTGACACGCTAACAGAGGCTGGCTGACCGGTACAGAGGCTGGCTGACAATGGTAAACAGAGGCCTGACACGGTACGAGGCTGCTGACACGGCGAGAGGAGGCTGCTGCACGGTAACAGAGGTCACTGCTGACACGGGTAAACAGATGCTGCGACACGCTAACAGAGGCTGGCTGACACGGTAACAGAGGCTGCTGACCACGGTAAAAGGGCTGCGACACGGGTAACTGAGAAGGCTGCTGACTACGGTTAACAGGCTTCTACAGACGTAACGGAAGGCTGCTTGACACGTAACAGAGGCCTGCTGGCACGGTAAGGGGCTGCTGACACGGGTAACAGAGGCTGCTAACACGGTAACTGAGGCTGCTGACACGGTAACATAGACTGCTGACAGGTAACAGAGGCTGCTGAAACGGTAACGGGAGGCTGCTGCACGGTTAACAGAGGCTGCTGACACCGGTTACGGAGCTGAACGCTAAACAGAGCTGCTGAACGGTAACAGAGGCGCTGACACGGTAAACAGGGCCTGCTGACACCGGTAACAGAGGCTGCTGACAACGATACCAGAAGGCCCCCTCTGTACACGGTAAACAGAGGCCGTGCTGACACGTAACGAGAGGCTGCTGACACGCGTAATCAAGGCTGCTGACAACGTAACAGAGGCTGATGACACGGTAAGCGGAGGCTGCCCTGACAAGGTAACAGAGGCTGCTGACACGGTATACGGAAGGCTGCTACACGGTAACATCAGAGGCTGCTGACACGTAACAGAGCTGCTGACACGTAAAAAGAGGCGCTGACATGGTACGGAGCGCTGACACGTAACGGAGGCTGCTGACACGGTAACGGAGGCTGCTGACACGGTAACAGAGGCTGCTGACACGGTAACGGAGGCTGGTGACACGGTAACAGAGGCTGCTGACACGCTAACAGAGGCTGCTGACACGGTAAACGAAGAGAGGTTGGACTGCTGACACTAAGAGGCTGCTGACTACGGTAACGGAGGCGCTGACACGGTACACAGAGAACTGCTGACAGCTTCAAGCTGCTGACCACGGTTAACGGAAGGCTGCTGACGACGGGGTAACAAGCTGCTGACACGGTAACAGAGGCTGCTGACACGGTAACAGAGGCTGCTGACACGGTAACAGAGGCTGCTGACACGGTAACAGAGGATGCTGACACGGTAACGGAGGCTGCTGACACGGTAACAGAGGCTGCTGACATTCGGTAACAGAGGCTGCTGATATAGTTCAATTATGGTCCCTTGTTTGCTTCTGCTGAAACACGGCGTCTGACAATGTAAGGAAATATCATTATGACCGGAAAATGAAATGTTACTGTTGTTCAAGTACTTCTGATAGGTTAAAATTACTTTCGGTAATAAGAGATGCTGTATTTTCTTTTCCCGGTTTACTTGCGTTGATTGGTTATGATGCGGAAATGTAATGAAGCTTAGAAACTAAGGCATTAATGTGTTACATTTTCATTTTATTTTCCGTTATATTCCTGCATGTCAAACAACTTCAAGAAGCGTATGACCCAATGCCATTTTTTAAAGAAAAACAAACATTTCTTACAAGATGCCCATCTGTACCGCAGACATAAATCATTACCATTTCTTATCATATGTCATATGCACGGCAGCGCGCCAGATTTTCCCGCCGTCGACATTTGTGGCGCGCTCGAGATAGGTCGGGACATTTGGCGCGAAACAAAAGCGCGCGCCACTGGCCGCCTGTCAGGTGGCATTGTTTTGTTGGCTCGAAAGGCATGATTTACGGCGACCCAGTCTCGAAGACCGCCGGCGCGGATCGGATGTCGGGCAGAGGGAGGGTGGATAGAGATGGGCAGAATGGAGGGAGGTGGCAGGGGCAGAGGCGGAGGGTGGATAGAGTATGGGCAGGATATGGGGAGGGAGGTGGGCCAGCGGGCAGGAGGGAGGGTGGATGAGAGATGAGCAGATATGGGAGGGGAGCGTTGGCGGGCAGAGGAGGGTTGGATTAGAGATGGCAGATATGGGAGGGAAGCCGTGGGCAGGGCAGAGTTGGAGGGTGGATAGAGAGTGCAGATATGGAGGGAGGGGGCAGCGCAGAGGGATGGTGGATAGAGAATGGCAGATATGGGAGGAGGTGGACAGGCAGACGGGAGGGTGGATTAGAGCATGGGCAGATATGGAGGGAGGTGGCGCAGGGCAGAGGAAGGGTGGATAGAGATGGGCAGATATGGGAGGGGAGGTGGGCAGGGCAGAGGAGGGTGGATAGAGATGGGCAGATATGGGAGGGGGAGGTGGGCAGAGGGAGGGTGGATAGAGATGGGCAGATATGGGAGAGGAGGTGGGCAGAGGGAGGGTGGATAGAGATGGGGAGGGGAGAGGAGTGGTCTATTGGACTGCCTCCCGGCGTCGCAACAGCCAAGGCCAATTTTAGCACCGGAGATGTTTCTTGTGAGGGGATAAACGTTGGAGGTGAAAAAATGTGAATGAAAAATATTTCTGTCCAATGACATTTATCCTCATAATGCGATATAAAATAGTGCAATGGCAAACATTGTTTCGCTAGTCAATAGTTGGAGTTATAAGCAGAATATAAGCATTTAAGCTGAAGCATCCTGAATTCGTGGTGTGACAGCCATGTTTGATGGATCATATCTCAGTAAGCAAAAGCGCGAAAATCACGCTATTGTCTTTATAATTTTGAATTGTGTTCTCTAAAACGATGTGAGACATTGTTATGCAGTTTTGAGCAAACTAAGACATATTGTTCTTACCGTGGTGCCCATGACCAATCAATCCGATTACACTTCCAATCCGTTTCCGCTTCCTTGAAACCGTCAATCCGCTTACACTTCCTTGTGCAAATCGGTTCATCCAACGCCTGCGAAACGTCATATCTTACGGGTACAATTATTTGTCTGGATTTTTTTCTTAGTTCATGAACTATTCAGAACATCTTCGGGTGGGTTTTTATGATATACTTATTTTTGCCGTCTTCACATTACTCAAAACATCGTCTTCCAAGCGGGATTTCTCCCATTTGTCCGGGTCACTAGTGATGCTGCAGGCGCGATTGAGACTGTTGTTTGACACGTGGCTGTCATCCTGTTGCTGAT
>VOPJ01007394.1:0-23266 GCA_014673585.1 Semibalanus balanoides
TAAGTCGGTACCCTGCAATCACTAGCCGATAGCTATACCACATACCACATCTGAGGCTAGAGTTCAGTTTGCATGGAATGCCCGCACTTCTATAATATTTCCAAATCAAGACTTTGCCTTGTGACAGCAGCGAGACATAGCTCCTCGTCCTCACGCTCAAACGACATTACCTACAGACCAATCGGACCAAAATCATCACAGCACTGCAGGGTTCTCGTCTTTCCACAGTCGACAGATGTTGCGAGGGCGGCTGTGTTGTCGTTCTGACGACTGCCAATGGTTCCAGTGGCGTCGAATGGTTCCAGTGACTGCCATTGCCAAAAGGCGTCTGGACAACTCCCAGCGACATGTGAAGGCCGAACACTAATTCTGCCGCGAGGCTGCCCGTGGAGACCGAACAGTTCTGCCACGAGGCTGCCCGTGGAGACCGAACAGTTCTGCCACGAGGCTGCCTGTGGAGACCGAACAGTTCTGCCACGAGGCTGCCAGTCGGTCTACGGTGACCGTCTCCTCATAGCACCTACGTCGCTCGGCACCGGGACCGTTACCTTCCACACAGGCGAGAGGCCATCTCCACTGCGCCCAGTACGGCGCGGCTGATGCATTCCCGGCGCACTCCGGCGCCAATTACGTTGGAGATGCGGCGTGCGGCGCGCCGGGAACGCCGCACCACCGCGCCGCCGCAACCGCCGCGCCAAGATTGACCCCGGAAGCGGTTGTGGCGCGAGTGATACCTCCGCGGCGATTTGCGATGCACTGAAGACGATACTAGTAGTGTAGCTGAAATGCTCCATCGCAACCACAGGGTTTGTTTGTAGTACATTGAACGCGCTCTCTCGTCTGCCCGCTCGCCGCACTGTCTCACGATTCACGAATGTTGCATCACCATGACGTATATCAGGTCGCTTTTGGAAAGGCGTACGCGCGTGGCGGCGACCGCCCGCGGGATCACGTAGGTGACCTCTGACCCCGACTAAGCCGTAACCTGCGGGCACGGTCGATGTGGCGGTGCTCGAGGGTCTCCAGAGGACCTCACCCGCCCCTCCCGGTGGTCCACGATTGGCCAGTGAAGGGCGGCGAGATCGACTTTGCCGAGATGAGCGTATGTGCTACGTTCAATGGGTGGTGTGTTTCGCTGAAAGCAAGCCTGAAGTCTGAGCAAGCGTGCTTATGCGATGAGATGTAGGATTGTTTCTAACAGGAATTTTCGTTTGCAATGTTCACTGTTTTGTCGACCGTATCATTTCCTCGTTAGATTGCGACCGTTTCGCTTTGCGTGCTGACTTCATTCTTTGTGAACGAACCGTTGCGAGCTCAGTGACCGCCGAACTTAGACTGTTCGCTCTTAATCGCCAATTACTGAAGCGGGAACGTAACGCTTTTTCGATTTACTTTTCTATCAGCTGGTAAATTTCGTCCTTGTAAATTATTCTTCCCTACAAAACTGTACAAAGCTGCAAACCACTATAACTGCAAACTGTAAAGACAAAATTATTCGAGCATGTCGCTTAGTCATCATTCATGTAACCAACAAGCAGCGCATGTGTTCATATCTTCAATGGAATTTAAAACTCGAAGCCTCTGTACGCTCCAGTCCCGGTCAGACAGATCTCCGCGGTCCTGACATGCCTCTGTTGCCCTGAATATTTGCGTGCATCGTTAGCATAACGAGCATGTCTGGGCGTCGCTCACATCTCAGTTTGTTATCTTAGCCTGCTGGTAACTGTAGTCGTGTCAGCCGGTCATTGACCCCAGTCACTTCCGGGTCCTACACACCGCGACCGGAAGTGATCAACTGATACGTGTTTAAGTGGATGCCGGCGTGACCAGTCCGCGGATATTTCCGAGCCAGATAGAGCAGTGGACAATCATGTATCGTATGGTTGTGTCGTATGGCTAAAATATCAACAACATGTTTTTCCAGGTCTTTTGATTTTGCTCTATGAGCAATAATGAGTACTGCCTACAACATAATGGAAATTCGCAAGGACCAAAATCTGTGTTTTCCTATTTGCTGACGCTACAAAACATGCGTTCACCTTTGAGTGCTATTTTGCATCGCTGATACGTTTGGGGGACGAAGTACTTATACTTACAGGTTGTTGTTGACCTCACATTTGTATACGTAATGAGCTTTTCGTTTCGGAGGTTGTCGTGATAGGCCACACCGCACGTTTGTGTGAATCCAGGTGACCTAACCTCAAGAAGCAGCTTTCGTTGTGTCAGGCTTAAGTTTTTGTGAAGTGTTTGAAATTGACGAGACACTGTGCTCAGCTTATAACGGACGCGCTCGCGTGTCCTAAAAGACGGCTATTTGCCAATAGCCCTGAATAGTTCAATAGTTCTCAAATATTGCAGTTAGCTCAGAGAGCAGATACTTACACAGTTGTCAGACCTGATTTCGAGGGCAAAGACGTCACCGAAGTGTACGCTTGTTGTTTATACGATGAATGATTAATTAATTAGTTTTTGTTTGCTTTTTAAATACCATTTGTTAACTTCATACAAGCAGTTTACATGTTCTTATCTTAGGATTCACAGGTTTATATGAACATTTATTGCCAAAACTCACTTACTATGAGCAAGGAAATGATTGCGGTTGCTAAATCATAGCAGCGCTTATAATAGCTTATCAGAATACAAATCAATTTCGCTGGCCGATGGCCGTCTTCAGTGTCATTGGTCAGGTGGTACGAGTGACCCATAAGCCTGAATTATGGAAGGTGACGATGTAGGCATACGACTTTGTGTAAGATGAACATGTTCTGCGATTATTATTAGATTATATATATATATATATATATATATATATATATATATATATATATATATATATCGTGGTAGCGTGTTCATGGACGTTGCAAGCGGAGGGCGACGGGGGTCGCGTCCACCCAAGCGGGAGGCGTCCTTCAAACATTTTCGGATTTCAGCATGAAGCCTACAGGGTGTAACGAAATTATCCGGACATCTATTGCTGCGCAGTCTCCGCTGGCACTCGTCCCCGTGTGGAGGTAGGAGCGGGGAAAATTGATGAATCCGTACCTGCGCTTCCGGCCCACACAGCCCAGGCGACCTGACCTTTGGGCGGTGACCCGAGCCCTCAGTACGGGACGGGTCACCACCGGAGTCGTTTGTCAGTTTTCGTCCAGGGCAGCAATGAGAAAAGAATGCAGTCTCTCCTTTCGCAGAAGATCAGAAGATCAGCCAGAAGATCGTCTGTCGGCAGCTGGTCATCAGCAGAAGGAAGCCCAGCTGCACGTCTGGCTGAAACGTGGACAAGCGGAGGCTTGGCCTGCAGACCCTAGCCCGGCCGGCGGCCACAAGACCACTTTCCACCCAGTGGCCAAGAAGGTCCATCATGATTGGCGGCGGAGAAATGTCACCAAGTCGACACGGAAACTGGCCTGACAGCTCACCCTAGGCAAGCTATACTCACATCTGCGTAACAACCTGGCTTTGCGGCCATTACACACTGAAGTGGAGGGCCTTTTTCGATACGGCGGAAAACATGAATGTCGGATAATTTCCGTTTACACCCTGTATGTCCGGGCAGCAACGGAATGGAAATGGTAAAGACGACTTTAAAATGTCTTCGAGCCCCCCTCCCCCCCGCGCTTTTGAAAGGTGGCGAACGCCCTTGGCTAGTGTATTTACTTGTTTGTTGTTAGGGATTAGGGATTAGGTTAGGGATTTTCAGAGTTAGCTCCAGGTGTCTTGGCTTATGGCTAGGTCTGGGTTTGAGTCCTCCTAAATCTAAAATAGTGCAAGCCTTAGCTTTTCGCAGCAGTGTATTAAATCAACCGCAACGTCGCCCACCACGCGTTGACGAGGAAAGGCACCCTGGCAACTGACAGTTGCTCTCAGCCTCTGCCTGACAACCAGCCCTGCGCCCGGCTGCAGTTGGCGCAATTGAGTCCTTAATGTCAGCTCATCACACCATTCGCGGCATATCGATCCACTCCATCACCCAGTCGTCGGGCTGACGAAAGTCTCCACCCAGAGCCTCATATAGTCACTCTCGGTCATCTTCAGACGTCATTGCCTTCCCAGAATGGTGACATGCGGCGCGACGACGCTTCACCTCACGTCTGTCACAGACTGAGACGACCGATGCCGCGAACAGCTGACTCAAGGAAGAGCCCGCTGCCGGGTGTATTCTTGCGAGCAATGGCGATCCTGGAAGAAGGGTATGAGGGCATGCCCCCCCCGCCCTGAGCCTCGAAGTAGACCAATAGCCTAATTTGGCCCATATTCAATCGAAGTGACTAGGAACGAATTCCACTCTGTTTTTAAACAACTCGCTAAAAAATTTGCCCACTCCGACCTCTAGACGGCCCAGTCTGACTTTTAGAGGATCCACTCTGACTTCCAGAGGGTCCATTCTGGCTTGAAGAAGACCAATTATGGTTTGTAGAGGCCCATTTGGGCATGTGAAAGGCATATTTTGAACTAAAATTGTCCATTCTGTCCTACATTTGTCTTCAAGGTCAAAAGGGTCCATCAAGACATGAGGGAGCTCACCAAGGCACTGTTCGTCATGGGCCGGGCTGACCCATTGGCCCTGGGCTCGGCCTGGCCTGGGCCTGGGCCGGGCCTCAACTTTAAGGAAATCACTGGGCTCTAGACGGGCCTGGGCTGAGAGTGTTGAACCATGAATTTGACTGAGCCTGGTCTGGGCCTGAGCCTTGGTGTTCACTGTTCATGGGCCTGTGCCGCGCTGGGCCCGTGACGAACGCTGCACCAAGGCCTGAGAGGCCCACTAAGGCTTGAAAAGGCCCAAAGGCCTTAGCGCCCACTCTGCTACGTGACCCGCTCCTTGACTGAACCCTGGATCCGCCACTGCTTACGAGATGAGTACTAGGCAAACATCGCCAGGGGTTGAGGCTGAGAGGCTTCCTCAGCCATCAGTGCTCATTTGACTCGGAGGCTGACGGGTGCGTTTTTTGACGAGCCGTTTTGACAGGTTGTTATCGTCCCGTGTCAGTCCACGCCACACGCCGCTGGCGGCACAGGCCAGACGCCGGACGACTAGGTGGTGAAGTGATCACCGGAACCAATAGTGCCAGTGGCGGCAGGCAAAGCTGCGGAGAACATCTCTTAGTCAACATCAGGTTCCGCTAGAGGCGGAAAGACGCGGCTGGTGATCGCCAGGCGGAAAGACGCGGCTGCTGATCGCCAGGCGGAAATACGCGGCTGTTGATCGCCAGGCGGAAAGACGCGGCTGCTAATCGCCAGGCGGAAAGACGCGGCTGCTGATCGCCAGGCGGAAAAACGCGGCTGCTGATCGCCAGGCGGAAAGACGCGGCTGCTGATCGCCAGGCGGAAAGACGCGGCTGCTGATCGCCAGAACTGTCAGAGAGTCGGATTCAATCAGATCAAGCGCCGGTGCACTTTCGGATTCAATAGCAGTGCAAGGAATGGTACGTCATCTTGAGTCCGGTCAGAAGATAGCTCTGTCTTGTCCAATTGGTCAGGCTGGGAGATACTCTGATTAGCTCCCACTGACTGAATGCAATGACGAGCCTTCCACTCGGTGGCCCTCCCGTGGTGTTGGCCTGAGTTCCAATCAGGCTTGTTTACGTTCCCGAGTGGAAGGGGGAGAGGGAGATAAAGAGAAAGAGAGAAAGAAAGAGAGAGAAAGAGATAGAGAGGGGAAAGGAACAGTGAGAGGAAAAGAGTTGGGTGGGAGGAAAAGAAACAGAGTGAAAGAGAGGGGAAGAGAAAGAGGGGAAGGAGGGATTGAAAGAGAAGGATGGTATAAGAAGTGGATGTTGAGGCCTAGTCGAAAACTGAAGCAACGATATAAACGGATTGACGCTCAATTATAGACCTACATAATATTATCACATACAATATGCAAATATTCACATTCCCGTGTGGGAAAAGCCACACATGTGCGCCCCGCGCCTCCATTTCTTCATTTGCCTGATTGGTCTCGTTGCGTGCCACGTGTCAACTCACGCCCTCGCGGCACGCGTGGGAGATGGAGCACGTGCCTTTCGTGGCACACTCCGCGTATTGGCAGGACCGGGGTGGATCATGTGGTGGCAACGCGAAATAAGACATTTTAAAAGTAAAATGTGCTTAGACTGTCTTTAAAATCAGGCAATGAGTTAATTCTCTGTCAATTTGGGGCATTTTGAGGCCATGACCCATTTGCCCTCCCAATTGAGTCTGCCAGTACCGGTTAACCGAGGAAGGCATGCGGGTTATCTTTACGGTAGTTAGTCACTAGTCAGTCACTAATCGGATTCCCCTTGGAAGTGTCAACGGACGTGACACGCCGATCCTGATCAAGTCACCATTTCTAGCTTGGACCCTGAGTTTCCGCCGACTGATGTGGCCGGTTATCTGCAGAGCAGTCGGACCACTGAACTCTATATAACGGTCAGACGGACGAGGTTTGACCTCGCCGCACGGCTCCAGCCCAGACGGCCTGGGTACGGCCGCTGTCGGCAGGGACTCTGACACACAGAACGGGCCGGGTCGAGCCAGGGCTGATAGAGGGCCGGCACATCTGACATCTCCGACAGCTGACCGACTACCTGACGTCATAGATTCCAGGAGAACTGGCTCCCCCTCAGTGAACAGTGGGAGAGAAACAAGGTCGCAGCTGAACTGGCAGACCCGGCGACCCCGTCACCGCGCAGCCGCTACCGCCGCAGCGCGCCGCGACAATGGCTGGAGGACAATGTGCAGCACGAGCGCAGTTATCAGGTCAAGGACGACCTCGCGGCGGAACAGTTCAAGGAGGGGGGGGGGGACTGCTGACAGACAGACGGAGACAGAGGTTACATGGACACGGACCTGAGATAAGACCTGGACGTGAGGAAGTCAGGAACACGAGAACGGAACGGACAGCGGTATCGCCGCAGCACAGTTAGCACACGCCGCTGCGTCGGGACATTCACACCAACTACTGCCAAGCGCAGCACGATGGCGGACAAAGCAGACGGAAAGCGGACACAGACGCAGGCAAGGAAGATACAGGACAAGGCCGGCGGAAAAGCTCCGCTGTGTGAGAACCATCCGTCCCTCGTCGCAGCCGGGGGTGTCAACGACACTACACTGGTGAACAACTCAAAGTGCATTGCAGTGTGCAGAATATACAACTAGGATAGCAGTACGCTGTGGGACGTTCAGAACGCACACTGCGGACCACAATATGTGGTGGATCGTGCATTGGGCGCCCCGCTGCGGCGGCCGGCAGCGCTCATTAGGTGGGGTAAAAATGGGGCCGACGGCATGTCAACATTCCCGCCGGCCGGCCTGGCTGCAGCGGCCGCAGCCAGTTTTCCTCGTGTGTGTACCGGGGGAGGAGGGAGGGGAGGGGGAGGTCAGGTGACACGGGTACCGGGCACACCAGTTTCCGGGCCGGCACGACCGCGACACGGCAGGTGGCGCTACGAGCAATATCACTGGAACCAAGACTAGAACCATAACTAGAACTAAAACTGAAAACAGAACAAAACTAAGAATAGAACTAGAAGGCGAGTAGGGACTAGAACAACGTTGTGCGGCGTCGCATGTGACCACCCTGTCTTTGCCGTGGTGTATAGGATTTAAAGGCACAGCATTTGCTGTGGTTATATCAGTCACCTAACTGCGTCTCTGCCCCCGGATGTATGGAGAGTCGTGATCTGTCGCGCTCCTGTCTCGGAGAAGGCCACAAGTGTCGTATGATGCATGTCAGCCACCGAACTGAGACCGGCGCAGGTGCGGCCGGCATCGGAATGTGACATTGCAGCAATACAGCACATGACTGCATATCGGGGCTTATCTCACAGAGGCCCAATCCAAACCTTCCGAGGCGTCCCCAGAAGCCGTGTTAACACGGCCAATGTGGGACATAAACAAGGCGATAAGTGCGGATGGTGTGGAATGTAGGCGAATGTCACACGCAACGTGTCTC
Organism: Semibalanus balanoides; assembly: GCA_014673585.1. Lineage (NCBI taxonomy): Eukaryota > Metazoa > Arthropoda > Thecostraca > Balanomorpha > Balanidae > Semibalanus > Semibalanus balanoides. The sequence goes on from VOPJ01007394.1 coordinate 7,913, forward strand.
AAAACATCGGCCAGACGGGGAACATCGGTCAGACGACCGCAGGCAAGCCACTGTCAGGCGTCAAAAGCCATCGCCGCTGACTGCATGTTGATGAAATTAGAGGCCATCTCAGTATTGATTGTCTTAATGATCATAATGCCGGATCGTTAGACAGAACGATGTTCTAGTTCAAAGTAGCGAGGTCAGCGGACGAATGTTTCCCCGTTCGGAGAGGCAATTGACATCCTGTCGCACTGGGGCTGAGGCAGCTCCATTATGCTACTCCATTGAGGGAGTAACACAGACAGTTCCTGAACATTCATTTTTTATACTGCCCTGTGCTGGTCCTTCAACTGAAACTCTACAACTCAGGCACGATACGTGGCAGCCGAACGTTTGAGTGACATGACGTCCGTCTCAAGATGTGACCCACAATGATGTACTCGTGACAAAGCTTTGCTCTCGGTTTAAAGCTGCAGTGCAGAGCGACAGCTGAGCGGATTTTCCTCCTATGTACTGCCGATAAACGTCACGAGTGGGTTTCCCTCGAGCACCAGTTCGTGTCTCTCTTTGTTACGTCACAAGTGGGTTTCCCTCGAGCACCCGTTGATGTCTCTCTTTGTCGTCGAAAATGGTGGGCCGTCCGCATGTACTTGACACTCTTAGCTTGTCAGGAGCGTATTACTTTCATGCATTGACCAATTATGATGGCTAAGCCGAGGAAAACGACTCATTTTACATGACTTATCTATCGATTGAAAACGGTTTCCTTCAGGCGATCGCCGCGAGGGTTCCGTCTTCCTCTTCCACGGGTCGCTCCGTAGTCCCACTGCCGAAGTCCAGTTCTCTTACTCCATCGTGCACCACCTCACGTCCGGTCCAGACCACTTCACCCTTCGTGCCGGGGTCATTCTCACAAACCCCATGACACATCGACAGCAGCTCTGACGTCACTGGCCGTAAACCGTCGCCCACGTGCCTCCCGTACCCACCCCGAGTCGCTGTCTGGGCCGGACACTGCTGAAGGGGCGGACACGCAGGAGGCAGACGGATGACGCATCCTCCGAGCTGGTCAGTGGTCACTGAGCTCTGAGTGTTCAGTCGGTCTGGGCGGACCGCAGCCAGGGTGCAGACCAGCCCCAGTCCATCATTGGTCTGCCTGCCGTGCATGGAGCCGCTTAGGCTGCGGTGCTAGACCACCCAGCGAGTGTGGGGATTGAACCGGGCCGTCGGTAAATGGCCCCGGCCCGGCCGCCGCACCAAATTGATCCAATCCCAATCGCAGAGACGTCGCGCCTCTGAGTTGTCAGACGAAGGCTGGAGACGAATCATGAAAGCTCCAGCGTGCGTCGTCGTCGGCGGCGGCGGCGGCGGCGGGGGCGGCGGCGGCGGTAGCCATCGATGCACACCGCCCTCCGAACGGTGGCCAATCATTGCATCATCGCAGACGAGTCGACGTGCAGCCGGAACCTCCGCCACCGCGTTTCGAACAGCGCCACCACTGCGTAACGCCCTCCACGTGCGTCACGGGCGCCTGACTGACGGACGTGCCACACCGCCGCGCCACCGCGCCGCGTGCCGGCGGGCGGCGGCGGAGATGGGCGGGGGCGGCGGCGGCGGCGGACGACCACCATACGTCCTTCACCTTGACGGCCGGCGCGCCCAGCACACAACATACCGGCACACAGACACAGAGGCGGAGGGCGGGGAGGCGGAGCCCAGGGGCGGTAGACGCGCTGCCGGACAGACGCCAGCCCGCGCACGGCGGAGAGGCACATGGAAAATCCGACACAGAGACGTCCGACAATCCTGCATACTTGTAGCCACGTGAGCCCTAGAGAAGTGGCTGCGGTGTGGAGTGTTGGGGATGAAAAGCACCGCGATGGCTTTAGTTATGTAGCGTCCATGCAGTGGCTGTGTAGCTAATGTGTCTTGATGAACGGATGCCCCGAGATGTGCTCCTTTATGACGTCATGCATGAGTTGTGTATGATCTGATAGAAGGTAGAGCCGTGTTCACAGGGACACAGTTTCAATCAGATAACAGGTCTGGTACTATCAGTGGCAGGCGGCAGCCCGATCTGCTTTGCGGTAAACACCACAAGCTCTACCGTAAACTCTCGCAAACTCTCGCAAACTCTACCGCAAACTCGGCCTAGCAGATGGGCTTTTTATCAGCATGTTGGCCCGCTTCCGATACATCTCCCGTTTCCGTGCACGCGTGCCTATCACTGTGTAACCACCGAGTCAAGCATCGGCCAGACGTCAGCACACGTGCTCCGGTTCCGACCCAACCCGGCAACCACCGGGTCAACAGCGTCAACCACACGAGTGCGAACGGCATCGGCCAGACGTCAGCGTCATCATTAGCCTCCCTCCCAGTTGGAGCCGGTGGGCCCAGCGGGGACCCAGAGGGACCAGGCGGGGGGTCAGAGGGTGCCGGCGGGGGCGGGCCGACCCTCCGGCCAGGAGCCAGCCTACCTGGCAAATTACCCAGCAGGTCCCCCTCGGCGGCGGCAGCGGCGGGGAGGGTGCTCCCTAATAGGACGGGGCGGACCTCGATGAACAGGAGACCTCCCGCCGATGTTCGTCCGTCCGGCCGCTAAGGAGAACCCACTGCCGCGTCCCACATAAGGAAATCGATCCCGATCAAAAACCATTACAGGTAATTAGACCGATCTTCGATAAAATCCAGATAGCAGAATGAAGGCTGACAGTGAGGAAACTTGCCATTGTGACGCGACTGTAGCGAACCAATTAACCTCAATTTGAAATTGAATCACTCTGCATACCGGTAGAGAAGCAGTAAATCAACGTCAAGGCTGCTATGTCACAGCAACGATGACATCAGCCTAAATATTTCAATATTCAACACAACCCACTCGGCGCGGTGCACTCCCAGCTATGCAGGCGTATCCAACAGCTCAAAGATAAGCCGAGAAGAGCAGCCAGCTTTCTGCTGACAAGTGCCACAACAGGCTGTAATCCGCCACTGACAGCGCAGTGGCCTGGGAGCCAGACTGGGAGCGTTCGACTCCGCCCCAGCTGCTCACTGCTCTCCTATGCAACGATTCCCGCTGCTGCGCCACAATTGCCGCTACTGCGCCACATTCGGTGGTGTCGCGCTGCAATAACAGGCGTCTGGCGTGTCGGCAACGACAACAAACGTCTCTGGTGCGCCGACGCCGCCGCCGCCGCCCGCTGCTGCAACCGGATGACAGGACAGCCCAAACACTGACCCGTCTGCACACACACACCGACACACACACACGCACGCACACAGCGCTCGGCGCTGCGGCGGACGGCGCACATTGCCGCACACATCTGGTGCGCGTGTTGGCGGTCGTGACGGACGGATAGCTGAGAGCGCTGGCTTACCGGAGCGGACACACCGACTATTGCCTCACACGCGCGGCAAAACGGCGTAAGCACCACCACCGCGCGCCCGGCGGGAAAGCCGTGTTTGGCACGCGGCTGCAGCGCGCCGAGGGAGCCTCTACAGCCGTCAGCCAGTGGAGGTTACATACTCAGCTGCAGGGGTCAGCCAGGGGTGGTTACAGCCAGCCAGGGGTACTCAGCCAGTGGAGGTTACATACTCAGCTGCAGGGGTCTCAGCTCAGCTGCTCAGCGCGCTGTCAAATCCAGCTGATCCGGTGGAGCGTGTCAATTCGCAATCGGCCGATTGTTTCAGCCGGCGCTTTTCACGCCGTGTCCACCGTGCGCAGTGCACACGCAGCCGCCGCTACCCGACACGCACGTCGCACAGCAGGTCTCTGACACGGTGGCTGCCAGACTGGCCCGGCAGCCCTGGTCCGGTAATCCGGCTGATACAGTGGGTCTCAGTCAGTGGATACACGGCACCTCTGGGTACAGAGGGACCGTCCCAATACAGCGGGTCTCAGTCAGTGGTGGGACCCCTTCACCAGGATACACGGGACCTCTGGGTGCAGAGGAACCCTCTGAGTCTCAGAATAAACGTCTCTTCGCTAGAACACGAAACCCCACTGGAGCCACGGAACCCTTTCTGGATAAACAGAAATATGTTCAGGATATGTCCGCTGTCCACAGGAACCTGGTCCAGTTGACTTCCAGATATACAGAACCCTCCTGGATAAACGCGACACTCTCTTTCCGAGTCCTCTGGGTACAAGGAACCTGTCCAGTCTAGACCCAGATATACAAGAACCTCCCTGGATAGCGCCGACCCCCGAGTCCTCTGGAGTCCACAGGAACCTGTCGGTACTTGACTCCAGATATACAGAACCTCCCTGCATGGCGCCCGACTCCCGAGTCTTGGGTACACGGGAACTCTGTCCAAGTCTCGACTTCCAGATTAACAGCCCTCCCTGGATGCGCCCGACTCCCGAGTCCTCTGGGTACACGGGAACTGTCAAGTATGACTCCAAATATACCAGAACCCTCCCTGGATGCGCCCTACTCCCGAGTCTCTGGGACACGGAACCTGTCCGGTCTGATCCAGATATACGAACCCTCCCGGATGCGCCCGACTCCCGAGTATTTCACCCTGGGTACACGGAACCTGTCGTTGACTCCAGATATTACGACCCTCCCTGGCATGCGCCCGACTCCCGATCCTCTGGCGTACGGGAACCTGTCAAATTGACTCCAGATATACAGAACCCTTCCCTGGATGCGCCCGACTCCGAGTCCTCGGGGTTGCACGGAACCTGCTCAGGTCTGACTCCAGATATACAGAACCCTCCCTGTTGCAGCCGAACTCCGAGTCCTCTGGGCGTACAACAGGCCGTTCGGATCTGACTCCCAGATATACAGAACCCTTCCCTGGATGCGCCGACTCCCGAGTCCTCTGGGTACACAGGAACTTGTTCCAGTTTCTGATCCAGATATACCAGAACCTCCTGGAATTGCCGCCGACTCCCGAGTCCTCTCCTTAATGGGTACACAGGAACCTGTCCAGTCTGACTCCAGATATACAGAACCCTCCCTGGATACGCCCGACTCCCGAGTCCTCTGGGTACACGGGAACCTCCTCGTGATTTGACAGAATAGTATCGGATACACTGACACCTTTCCAGAAACACGAGGCCTGGCTGGACACACTGCCCTCTCTGGGTACAGTGATGACTGAACCCTCCCTGAAAACATGGCACCCATCTGGATACACGAAGTCGGACTGTAGCTTCACGATCCCCCATTTAAACGTGGTGCTCTGCTGCAGCTGGTGGACTCTTCCAGACCACCACTCTGGGCATCATCAGAACATCCCTGGCTTCAGAATCTGGAGACCACTACTCGGGCATCATCAGCACATCCCTGGCTTCAGAGGCTGGTTAGAGAACGCCACCGACGCTCCGTCGAAACCTGGACTGGTGTTCAAACTTCTACCCAGAACTGCTGACTTCAGCCTGAGCTGGTGCCAGTACTGCTGAGTGCTGACTTCAGTCTGAGCTGGTGTGCATTTGTTCTCGGAGCACCCTGTACCCACTGCTGACCCAGCAGACGGGCGGCGGCGGGGGTGGGGGGGGGGGGGGGGGGGGGGGGGCGGTCCCTGCGACCCCGCGGCGCGACGTCGCTGCCTTCGCTGCAGTCAACAATTCCCCACTGAGTCCACCGAGAGCAGTTCTTGGCCACCCCTGGATATGGATAGTCCGGTACAGCCCAGCCAAGCCCAGCCCTCAGTTACAGCCGAATTTTAAGACATTCACAAACAATAACATAAGACATTCACAAACCACAAACATTCACTTTCTGTGATTCCACAGAGCCAACGGCATATGCCTTTTTGTATGTCTCTGTAAGCCAGTTAACAGACTGCAGAGAGCGTTTTTGCAGCCGCTGCCCTGACAACAAGGATGATAAATCACGACACCGACATCGGCGAGACATACAGCACCAACGGCAAATACTCCTAATCGCCACCGACCTCAGCGAGACATACGGCACAAACGGCAAATACTGCAGACCATCGACTGATACCGGCAAAAACCGCTCTCGAGAGGCGCCTTCAAATAAACCACAAGCCGGCATTATCGCGCTTTTCGACACCACCACTCAACCGCATGCTAAAATGATCCCCGTTGGACTTCGTCCCCTCTTGGATCCGCCTCGGGGCTCGCCGGTGGGGGGGGGGCTGGGCAGGGTGTGTGTGGGAACGACCTGCTGCCGGATACCCGACAGATAACAGGACAGCAGCGGAAGCTGGGCCGGGTTACTCGCGGCAGCTGACCCCGCATTCCAGGGCAGGGGACAGGGAGCGCTTCACATCCGACCAGAGGGGCAGGCCGAGGCAGGGGACCGGGGGACCGCAGAGGGGCAGCCGGGGACCGGAGGGGGGGGGGGCTCGCCAGGAGGGAGAACCAGTCAGCGTGTCGCAGATCGATACATCGATAAACGACGTGCGGCCCCAGCTGACGGCTACGGGCGGGGGCGGCGGCGGCGGCGGCGGCCTTCCTCTGAAATACCCCACACGCCGCGCACCAATAAAACGCACACGCTCCACAATTCGGCCAGTATAGAGCACCTGCGCTGAATCGAAAACGACGTCCTCAGCGGAAAAATGGCCCCCTAAACATGACGGCTGCACGCTCCCCGTCGATGAATCACCGTTCCCACCGAGTCTGAGTGTAGTATGCCGGCTGACGGCGACAGGGGTGATGATTGGTGAGATTAGCATGTGGTCTACCGCATGCATACCAACCAGAGAAGTAGCCAGAGAAGCTGCAGACACCACTGCGATAACTCATCTCCCTAGATACAAACGCGGACGGCACTGATACAAATGAACGTCATCGGTTTCTTTCTCTCGCTTGTCTGATGGGAGAAGACTGCCCGGACATGACAGAGCTCTAGTTAGCACTGTTCAGTGTTCACATCGAAGGGTATCGTGTGGCAGTGGCAGTGCACTATCGTCCTCCTACGCGCGTTCACCACCGATCCTCGTCCGCCCCCGTGACACGATAAGCGCGCTTCGGGGCGGGTGTTGCGGTGACGATAGCCGCGGTGACCTGAGGCCACTGTGATAAGCACAGTGATTTACCAGAGGCGCTGTGAGATAAGCACAAGCGGTGACCTGGGGCGCTGTGAGATAGCACAGCGGTGACTTGGGGCGCTGTGATATGCACAGTGACCAGAGGCGCTGTGAATAGCACAGTGAACCAGAGGCCTGTGAGATAGCACAGCGGTTGACCTGAGGGCGCTGTGATGATAGCACAGCGCGTGACCTGAGACGCTGTGAGTATATCACAGCCGGTACCTCGAGGCGCTGTGATATAGCACAGCGGTTGACCTGAGGCGCTGTGAGAGAGCACAGCGGTGACCTGAGGCGCTGTGATATAGCACAGCGGTGACCTGAGGCGCTGTGATATAGCACAGTGAGACCAGAGGCGCTGTGAGATAGCACAGCGGTGACCTGAGGCACTGTGATATAGCACAGTGACTAGAGGCGGAAACAGGCTCAGAAACCGGGTCGAAAAGCAGGATTCGCTTCAATTAAAAGAAGAAGAAAATGCTGTTTTACAAACTACGATCAACTGAAGGCAACATTCGTGAGGGCATACATTGGCAATTGCATTGTGATTGCATTTTAATCCACGACTTCACCTGTCATTGGGCGTGCAACCCGTTGGTGAAAGGCAAATAAACTAAACTAAACTAAACAATTTGCAGATGTTCACGGAGGCTGATTCCGATGAACTAATTATCTGTGATCCTATTGACCCGGGTACCTCAGCCTGCAGTTTCTGCTCGTGATGATTATTAGGATTTGTGGGAGCGACGACTGCTTAGGTTATTATTTGGCGCGGCCAGAGAGCCTCTATCCAGTCTGTTGATGTGTTAGCTCAGTGGGTGACTGGGACGTGGCAGCATGCTGGGCCACTCCCTCCCCTGCTGGCAGTACAGGCAGTACTCCCCTGCCGGCAGTACAGTGACATGGCGTGTCGCCATCCCGGCAGTCCGCTAATGCCCGCTAATGCCGGCCATTAGCCGGACAGCGGACCGCTGCAGCTCTATCAGCGGCCTAATCCGCCCGACCGAGGGAGAGGGTGTGGCCGGCCACCTCCTCTCGGAGAAGTGGAGCGGTCACCAGGCGCCTGGTAACCAGCTCAGGAGGCCGCGACGGTGGCGCCGGGGCAGAGGTCAGGAATGAGGTGAGGCTGAGGACACTGAGACACCGCGGCTGACAGGAGTGACAGGGGTCCCTCGGCGCACTGACAGGAGCTCAGGGGGGTCACCTCAGGGCTCAGGGGCGGGCGACGTCTGTTGCAACATCTCCGTGTTTATTAGCCGATGTTTCCAGAAGTTGTCGTGCAACTCGTGCCCTGCCATGAAAACATGTTGTAACTATGCGAACGTATAAGCATCAGTTAGGATCGCACCTCAAATCTAAAATTAGTTTGAACAAGATATAAAATGAGGCGTTCGAGCTCGTTAGTTATAAGTTATAACCAAGGTAATGTTATAACATCGCACTTAGGTATGAGCAATCAAGTACCAACATGTTTTCTTTGGAAAATGAAATAAATTTTGTTAGTTTGTAACATTATATTATCATAAATGTAACGCATTCAAGCCAAAAACTTCCCCATAACCCTTTGCATCCGCCTCTGGCTCTTGGTCTGCATGAGGAAAAAACGACGTCACAAGTTTTACGATGTTAAAAGGAAATGCTGTCCGGTGCCTGCAGTTCTCTCACATTACCAGGGGTGGAACTTTATATCTCTTGGGGAGGGCCCGAGCCCCCTAATGATTTCAAATTTTAACATTAGGCCATAAGCATGGTAAGAAGTAAGAATTTAGTTAAAATCTATCAAATTAACATTAGTAACTAACTTACGTTGCATCTCTTTAGCACTTTTTAGCCTACGGTGTTTTTTACGAGCGCTGCTTTTCCTTTACATTGCCATCAATATTTGTTTGTTTTTATATTTTATTTTTTTTTTCGTCGTTATTGACATCATTTTTATTTTTTGTGTATTGTATTTATAGCGCGTTTTGCGGAGTTATATCTTTACTTTTATTTATTTATATTGTAGCTGGTACCTACTGATCTACGGGTCTAATGTCCGTGCCTTTTTTGACTTCACCTGTTAGTGGGGGTGACCCTGTTGGTGATCGCTTGAATAAATAAATTAGGGTCCTCGGACCCCCGAGCGATTTCATTAAGTTCCGCCACTGCACATTACATCTGCTGGACGTGAATGCCTAACTCCAAAATGTAGTTCAACGCCGCCGCAGAGTTTAGACATGACCGCGGCACGTAGCGGAGATGTCACCAGAGCGAGCATGATGAAACAGGCATGCCTCGTGTCATGTCATGTGTCATCCTCAGATCACGAAGGTCGACTCACCGGCAGAAGCCGGCCGCGCGCTGTAGGTTCTCAACCAGTCCCAGTCCTCTGCAGAGTTCAGAGATTCTCTAGACAACCTATACAGGTACTCACCCCGTCATCGTAGTCGTAGTCTCCGTGGTAGCCGTAGTCGCCATAGTCCTCTGCGTAGGCTAGACCCGCCATCGCGTCACTTTTGGTTCGCTCACGACCGCGCACGGCGTCACTCGAAATCACACATATCACTGCGGCTGCTGGCCGCCTCGATCACTTCCACTGACAGGTGGCCGCCGGTCAGGTCAGGCCAGGTCACAGCAGGTCACAGCAGGTCACACAGCAGCACGTCGTCGCGTCAGCCTGCTCGGCCGCCGCACCTCCGACACATTGCCGCGCCGGCCGGCCGCCGGCCGTATCTGGAAAGCAAGCAGAGATATGAGGCGGGGATTCAGTGCAGCGCCGCCGCCGCTGCGGCCGGCATTCAGTGCAGGTGTGCCGCGCGACTCAGCGGCCGGGAGGCGGCGGCACGCCGGGACTGCGGGACAGCGGGACAGCGGGACAGCGGGACAGCGGGACAGCCGGGACAGCCGGGACAGCCGGGACTGCGGGACTGCCGGGACTGCCGGACTGCGGGACTTCCGGGACTGCGGGACTGCCGGGACAGCGGGACAGCGGGACCGCGGACAGCGGGACAGCGGGACTGCGGCGTTCTGCGGGATTGCGGGACAGCGGGACAGCGGGCAGCGGACAGCGGGGACACGGGACAGGCGGGGAACAGCCGGGACTGCGGGGACGCGGGGACAGCGGAAGCGGGACAGCCGGGCAGACCGGGGCAGCGGGGACTGCGGGACTGCGGGACAGCCGGGACTGCGGGACAGCCGGGACTGCGGGACAGCCGGGACTGCGGGACTGCGGGACAGCGGGACAGCGGGACTGCGGGACTGCGGGACTGCCGGGTACTTGCCGGGACGCGGGACAGGCCGGGACAGCCGGGAACAGCGGACAGCCGGACAGCCGGGACAGCCGGGAAACAGCCGGGGCAGCCGGACGCGGGACTCGGGACTGCGGGTCTGGGACAGCGGACAGCGGGCAGCGGGACAGCGACAGCTGGGGACAGCGGGACAGCGGACAGCCGGGACTGCGGACCTGCGGCGACTGCGGACTGCGGGACAGCCGGGACTGCGGGACAGCCGGGACTGCGGGACAGCCGGGACTGCGGGACTGCGGGACTGCGGGACAGCGGGACTGCGGGACAGCGGGACTGCGGGACTGCGGGACTGCGGGACAGCGGGACAGCGGGACAGCGGGACAAGCCCCCGTCGCTCCCAGCTGGCCGCAGAGGCGACAAAGGGACGGCCAACGACCCCCCCCCCCTCCTGCCACCGACCTACACAGCTGGGCGGAGGGAGCGAGGGAGGGGGAGGGGGACTGCCCCTTTGACCAGGTAACGGCCGCCCCAGCCAATCCAGTACCACTCCAGTGATCCGCACCGGTCGCCGGATGTGAGCCCGTACAAAGCTAGCCGACCCCCCGCCGCGCGGAGGACGTGTCGACACCGTGCGCTGACCCTGTTCCTCTTCCTGGCCAGTGGCAAGCCACTGTCGCACCAGTTCACGGCACACATTATGCCACAATAGCCTGTCGTGCAAAATTAATTATACGTGAGGTTGCACCTTTTATGGCATGGTTTAATGAGGATTTATCGCAATACATCAGAATAGATCGAACGCGGCGGCGAACAGAGAAGAGCGTGGCCGTATTCATTCATGCAGCATAGCCATAGACGATGACCTATTCTGCTGTATACAGACAATCAGTCTGAGGCTATTGGTTCGTTCGCCTCTATTCCTATCTCAATCCTGCTTCATAAAATCAGGCCCAGACAGCGTTAATCGAGACCAGGCCAAGGTAAGGTCACGGCCCTGATACTCCGTCGGTTCGTCCAACACATTCATCCATCCATTTCCCGCTGTAACCAGTCTGCCTGCCCCACTTCCCCTGTTAATTCTGCTCTATTTGGCGCCGCTCGCCGACCAGCGGACCAGCGCAGACGGTCGGTAGTGTCACCGGTGACCAGCCGGTATCTGGTATCTGGTCTCGTTACATAAGTACAGCATTCTGAGCACCTCATTCACGACATGCCATACTTGCGCCATTCACGGCACTTGGTCAGATTGGACCCTGGACTCCCGAAATCCCGGGAATCCTCGACTACCAGTCTGCAGGACTCGTCATCTCCTGCCGGGGACTCCTATCGGTGACACAAAGACAGACGCTCCGGCCTGGCGATGACGCCCAGTGGCGGCGGCAGCGGCGGTTTTTTCCCTTCTCATCCTAGTGGTGAAGACCGCTTCCGGAGCGGGGCATGACACAAGGACAGAGTACGGTACCTTGATGGACACGACCGCATAGGACGCCGTCCCACCCTCGCCCCCGCCGCCCGGGCGCCAGCTGCAGCGGCTGACTGTGCGTGCCGTGTAGGCTGCAGGGGAAGGTCACCAACATAGCCCGCATAACAGTCCTCCTCTCTGTATGACCTGTCACCACCGGCCGGCCTAGCGGGCCAGCCTGCCGCCAGCGCCGCTACTGCAGTCTGCAGACGAGAGACGGCAGCCGGCATCAACCATCAGCCTGCAAATGCTGCAGGGGGCCTGTCACTCCCCCGTCAGCCTACAGGCGACCCACCTTCCGTCAGCCTACAGGCGACGCCCCTCACGTCAGCCTGCAGGCGACACGCCCCTCACGTCAGCCTACAGGCGACACGCCCCTCACGTCAGCCTACAGGCGACACGCCCCTCCTTGTCAGCCTGCAGGCGACACGCCCCTCACGTCAGGCCTGCGGCGCGATACGACCCCTCAGTCAGCCTGACAGGCGGAACACGCCCCTCACGTCAGCCTACAGGCGCCGCCTTCGACAGCCTGCAGGGGACAGCCCCTACGTCAGCTTACAGGCGACACGTTCCCCTCACGTCAGCCCTACAGGGCGACACGCCCCTCACTTCAGCCTAAGGCGACACGCCGCCTCACGTCAGCCTACAGCGACACGCCCCTTCACGTCAGCCTACAGCGAACACGCCCCTCACGTCAGCCTACAGGCGACACGCCCCCTCACGTCAGCCTAACAGGCGACACGCCCTCACGTCAGCCGCAGGCGACACGCCCCTCCACGTCAGCCTGCAGTTGCGGACACGCCCCTCACGTCAGGGCCTACCAGGCGACACGCCCCTCACGTTCAGCCTACAGGCGACACGCCCCTCACGTCAGCCTACAGGCGACACGCCCCTCACGTCAGCCTACAGGCGACCCGCCCCTCACGTCAGCCTACAGGCGACACGCCCCTCACGTCAGCCTACAGGCGACACGCCCCTCACGTCAGCCTGCAGGCGGACACGCCCCGTTCACGTCAGCCTGCAGGCGACACGCCCCTCCGTTCAGCCTACAGGCGACACGCCTCACGTCAGCCTAACAGGCGACCCGCCCTCACGTCAGCCTACAGCGACACGCCCATCACGTCAGCCTTGCAGGCGGACCACGCCCCTCACGTCAGCCTGCAGGCGGACACGCCCTCACGTTTTCAGCCTTACAGGCGACCGCCCCTCACGTCAGCCTACAGTGCGTACCACGCCCCTCACGTCAGCCTTACAGGCGACACGCCCTCACGGTCAGCCTACAGGCGACACGCCCCTCACGTTCAGCCTACAGTGGCGCACGCCTTCCGACAGCTGCAGGGGACACGCCCCTCACGTCAGCTAACAGGCGACCCGCCCCTCAGTCAGCCTACAGGCGACACGGCCCTCAGTCAGGCTACAGGCGCACGCCTTCCATCAGCCTCCTAGGGAGCGTGACAATCACGAAGGGAACGCGTTGCGCCTACGACTCCTCCGAAGTTGCCGGTCGTGAAGACCCGTCCAGTGTCACACAATAGTGTAACAGACAGATCACGCAGGCCTATAAGGAAACAAGCGTAACAAATCGGTATTATAAGTATGTCGTCACTTGTTTTTCTCGAGGTAAAAACGGGGAGCAGATCGACAAGAGACAAATCGACCACCGCCTAGGGAGTTGGAGCGCCTGTTATGTTCAAATTTGAGCACACATTTGGCGCGGTCCATCTTCTCAATTGAGGGCGCCACTGAGGCGGTGGAGGAGGGTGAGATAGAGGGGGGGAGGGGAGAGAGGGTGGAGGGGAGGTGGGTTTTGATGCAGCTGACCGGCGCAGAACAGGCAGCTGACCTGGCAGCTGACCGGCGCAGAACAGTGACCAGACAAGTACAGAGTACAGAGACGCCCAGCAGAGCCAGAGGCGCGCCCAGCGCTCCAAGTCGGCCGTCAGCTGAACAGGCAATGGAATTACGAAACATTTAGTTCTACTACGCAGTGAAACAACAGCCGAAACATTATAGCCAATAAGTCACAGGAAATACTTGCTATGAAGTTCACTTTATTTCCAAATGGTTAGCGCAGACTACAGACTGTCTCTAGGCATAGGCGTCGGAAGCGGGGGGACGGGGACGCATTCCCAACCTTTTTCGGATTTAAATATTACGCCTAATACGCGTTGCATGGAAACAATCGACTTAAAAAGCCTCCCCCCACACACACACCCGTCCACAGACTCTGAGAAGGTGGCGACGCTCTTGATCATAGGAATTGGTTCAGTAGGTACTTAATCACTTATGACTTGTAGAGCAATTTATTTTATATCAGTACACTATAATCGAACCAATGGCTTGATTTCACTGAAAGGGTACGGACACCACAATATATATGTATTTATACCAGTACCAGTGATAGCAGCCATTTACAGCCATCAGCACCATCAATATGTATTTATACCAGTGATGTAGCAGCCATTTACCATCAGCTGGTAAATGGCCTGCGGCAGTCGGCTGGGCCCGCCTCTGCCCGGCCCGACAAACGTGTCTCCAATCCGGGAGTTATCTAAACAGCCCTGCCGGCGGCGCCCGGCACCAGACAACGCAAACAAATGCCGCTATCGCGCGCGCCGATTTCGGCCGTGTGACGCCGCGGGTGTCACGTTTTTTTGCGGCCAGTGTCGGAGCGCGCCACGTGTCACATCACAGTGGCATTGACGGCTCGGGTCAGAGTTCAGGTGCAGATGTGGAGATGTGGAGGGCGGCGGGGGGAGGGGGAGGGGTCGGAGAACGGGGAGGTCCGGACGGGGTGAAGCGAGGCCGAAACACGGACCCCAGCGACAACGGTATGACGTGGTGGTGATGCTGTACTAAGGTGTGATCGCCACGTTTGGAAAGGCTAAGATCAGCTCTACGGGCTGGCCTCATGAAACATTACCTTCTCTGGGAGTAATGCCCTGAGGTGTGAATAGTTAAGGGATATTATTATTGGCAGCCTTTCTGGTCGGGCCACCTCCGTCTTCCGGCTGCCACAGCCGGCCGCGGGCCGAGTGCAGCGCCACCTCCCCGGCCCCACCTCCCCGGCCCCACTGCTGCCGCCTCAACTGGACCGGCTCACATCTCAACACGGCACTGGAACTGATCGGGTCACCTCACATCTCACACGGCTCTGGACTGATCGGGTCACCTCACATCTCACACGGCTCTGGACTGATCGGGTTACCTCACATCTCACACGGCACTGGACTGATCGGGTCACCTCACATCTCACACGGGGGACACTGGACTGATCGGGTCACATCTCACACCGGCACTGGACTGATCGGGTCACCTCCACATCTCACACCGGCACTGGACGATCGGCGTCACCCCTTTTTTCAAAAAACCCATTTCTACACGGGCACTTGACTGATCGGGTCACCTCACATCTCACACACGCACTGGACTGATCGGGTCACCTCACATCTCACACGGCTCTGGACTGATCGGGTCACCTCACATCTCACACGGCACTGGACTGATCGGATCACCTCACATCTCACACGGCTCTGGACTGATCGGGTCACCTCACATCTCACACGGCTCTGGACTGATCGGGTCACCTCACATCTCACACGGCACTGGACTCACATCTCACACGGCACTGGACTGATCGGGTCACCTCACATCTCACACGGCACTGGACTGATCGGGTCA
>VOPJ01007395.1:0-23264 GCA_014673585.1 Semibalanus balanoides
AGTCGGCCGGCCCGGCTGCCGACCTGGCCACACCGGTCCGGTCCGTCCGTTCGTCGCGGCGCCGGTCGGGTCACCGCGACGGCCGGCGTCCCGCCCCGCTCTGCAGGCCCGGCGACCCGCCCCCCGGCGGCGCGGGGCGGCGCAGCGCGGCTAAAGGCCGGCGCACCTGGCGCCGACGCAGTCAGAGCTGCCGCGACCGCCCTGCTGGCAGGTGTAGTCGACGTCCGGTCTGGAACTCAGACCGACCGACCGACCCAGCCCCGGCTCACACTCACTCACCGAAAACTCAGCTGAAATTCAGCCGGCCGCAGACACACCTGGGAGACCGGCGAAACTCCCGCCGAAATCACAGATACAGGTGAGTTGGATGCTGCTGACCGTTTGACTGGAGTGAGAGATTCGTGTGAGGATTTAAGTCGGCACAACATTGGAGTAGCCATTTTATGGACTTTTTAAGTTCACAAAATTTTGCTCTCTTATTTTTTTAATTTCCTTTTTTCACCTGATCTTAATGACATAACTTAAAATAAAACTCCATTTTCCCATCAGGATTTAGTACCTATCTATTACAAATAATGATTTTTTACATTCCAAGCAAAATAATTTTCGAAAAATGTAAACTTTAACTTTCGTAACAATACAATTTTACTCTCCATCCATGAACTTTGATTCTCCAGGACCAGTGGCCGTTTTAATAAAAATTAGCCACGATTTGATTTTTTATATATCTGAGCCCTTTTCCTGTCATTAGCAAGTCGTTTGTGTATCAACGAATTAGTTGAAAACGACAGCATGCCTTGCAATAGTATTATTGAGCTTCCTTGGTTTTATTTTCGGAAACATGCGAACGAGTAAGTTCGCGATTGAAGGCCGCTCTAGTTAAAAAAAATCGAGACACAAGCTCATTTGTTTAAATCATAACTGATGCTGCGAACTATGGTCAAGAGCGATCCAGGGGGGGGGGGGGCAAAAGGGGCCATGGACCCAAACAGCCAACATCGGTCGCAAATTTGTACGACATTTCTGAGGTTTGTCGTAAACTAAGTCACTTTTTATCTAGAGAAGTTTGTTTTAAATCAGTTATTGATGCATAAGCAAGCGAATTCCGATGAGTTTTCAGAATTATGCGATAATTTTTTGGGATTTGCCTCCCCAAACTGTCAAAATAACACTTTCTGGATCCGCCAGTGACTACTGTTCGATGTCTCGAAAATATATCCAAGAAACTCAATAATAATACAAGAAACAAATAATAATACAAAGCATGCTGTCGTTTTAAACTATTTTTGTTGATAATATCGACTTGCTTATAATAAAAAATGGCTCAGCATCTGATCAAAAATCGAGCCGTGGCTCAGTTTTTTATAAGAACGGCCTCAGAGCCTATGATTTAAACAAATCGAGCCGTTGCTCGATTTAAAAAATAAGAATGGCCTCAGATCATTAAAGGAAAATCCAGCACTGGGTGACTGTAAGCAGGTGACCGTTTGACTGGAGTGAGAGACCTCTGATGAGGTGGGCGGGTCGGTGTTTCCTCCTCTGACATCGCCACGGACGGCGAGAGAGACACGGGGAAGGCCTCAGACAGGCCGCTGACAGCACCGGAAATTAGTCCATCTCCATTGTGCATTCACGCATTTTGTGCTTCTATATTACGCACATTTAACGCACCATGTGCAGTTTTTGTTGTTTTCAGTCTTTAGATATGTTAGGTGTTAGATTTTATGGTAGGCAGAGTTAGAAGTGTCCGAATAGTATTGATGTTTACTGATAAATTAGAGAAATTCCGCTTTTGGGAATTGTAACTGTATGTATTCTAACCAACTGTATTCTATAAACTTATACTTTGAGTCTGCCACAAGTTTGTTATTCAACTTCGTCACACTGCCAGTTATTCTTCACAAAATAAGTCTTCCGTATTGCAGTTAAATCACCACCTGTTTAGGCCCAGTAGGATGGTTGGTTATTTTGGAGCGGGTTCCGTACCGTGCATGGTTGGTTATTTTGGAGCGGGTTCCGTACCGTTCATGGTTGGTTATTTTGGAGCGGGTTCCATACCGTTCATGGTTGGCTATTTTGGAGCGGGTTCCGTACCGTTCATGGTTGGTTATTTTCGACGGGTTCCGTACGTCATTAGGCTTGCTATTTGGAGCGGGTTTTCGTCCGTGCATGGTGGTTATTGGAGCGGGGTTCCGTACCGTGCATGGTTGGTTTATTTTGGAGAGCGGTTCGCCGTAGCCGTGCAATGTTGGTATTTTGGAGCGGGTTCCGTACCGTTCATGGTTGGTTATTTTGGAGCGGGTTCCGTACCGTTCGTGGAAACATCGCACTCAGTGGCTATGCACTATTGATTTTGGCAGTCCAGCCATTCCTCGTAGAACAGGTGGCTCGCGATGGCTGTTACGTGTAAAACGGCTGTGCCATGTCGCCAGGTCTCCTCCTATTACAATTTTATGAACCATTGATGAATAACTTGGCCGTTACCTTGGCCGCAAAATAGCAATCCTTCAGAGTGGGTTTGACATTAAAGCAGTAGTTGCGGTTGTATATACTATTACACACCCTTTCGATGTTACATCATGTCCTGCACGGTTGATATTTGTTCTTCATGGCCTTGTAGGCTGCAGTGTGGAATGTCCCGAGATGTGTCTGCCAAAAGCGGTTTGAAAGGGATTTTCTTGACAGCTGAGGTGGATTACCTTGACATGGCATCGTTTCGGCACGTGGTAAAAACACGATCGAGAGATGTAAGCGCCGTACGGTGCTCGATGTGCAGCTTGCACTAGTTCACTACTGCAGACAACAAAATCTTAAATCGATGTTTTCTAAGCGGAAATTTGCCCGTTGAGCGGGCCTGACATAGTTCGAAGCTCCTGTTATAACTGGCGTGTAACGGAGTTCGTCCGAATGCCTTCGAGTCTAGAATATAATACTGTTGAGTTAGACCTAGGATCTGTGAAGTTTAAGTCACATAATCGTTATTTACACATGCAATATTGTATGCGACAGAATACAATCGTCCTATCTTTAACGCCCCCGAGGCTTCACCTGCGACAACTCTGAGTCACTTCCAACGTGTCCCTGAGTCCTGACAGCTTCATATTAGACAAAGTAAGAGCCTTGACCAACTCTCTCTTGCTGCTATGATTACTGCGGCCTGTCCGCGGCTCTGGAGCCTCTCGGAGTAGACAGCAGCGTAATAGCCTGCCTGGCGCATCGCGTCCCTGTGCACTCCGCCAGGCTCTGTGTAGACGCAGCGTAAGTACGCCTATATCGGAGATCGCGTCCCTGGCTAACCTTCCGCCAGGTGCTGGTCCGTACCACACGCACGCTCAATCCGCTATAATCCGGCGCATCGCGTCCGTGCTACTTCCGCCAGGGCTGCTGGTGTAGACACAGCGTATAGCCTATATCCGCGCATCGGTCCCTGTGCTGCCTTCCGTCAGGGGCTGCTGGTGAACAGCCAGCGTATAGCCTATATCCGGCGCATCGCGTCTGTGCTACCATTCCCAGGGCTGCTGGTGTATGACAGCAGCGAATTAGCCTATATCCGGCGCATCGACGTCCTCTGTTACCTTCCGCCAGGGCTGCTGGTGTAGACAGCAGCGTAATAGCCTATATCCGGCGCATCGCGTCCCTGTGTTACCTTCCGCGAGAGCTGCTGTTGTGGTCGCGTCAGGTAGCGACGTCGGCGGCGTATGTACACGCTCTCTACAGCCCGTGCCAGCAGTGACACCGTTCACTGGAGCCTGTGTCGGCGGCGTTCACGCTCTTCAACGCTCTACAGCCCGTGCCAGCAGTGACCCCAGTTCACTGGAGCCTGTGTTCGGCGCGTTCACGCTTTACACGCCCGTGTTCAGCAGTGACACCGTTCACGTGGAGCCTGTGTCGGCGCGCGTTCACGCCCGCTCTCTAACAAACCCGTGTCAGCAGTGACACCATTCACTGGAGCCTGCGTCGGCGGCGTTCACGCTCTCTACAGCCCGTGTCAGCATTCACTGGAGCCCAGTGCAGCACGACGCGGCTCACATTCACTGTGTGTGAGAGCGGGGACTGCAGCGCCGCTGGGGAGAGAGAGAGAGGGAGAGAGAGGGAGAGGGGCGGAGAGAGAGTTGAGCCTTTCTCTGTCTCTCTGATCGTTCGCCGAGCGTCACTCGGTGGCGGCGTGAAGGCCGGGATCCGATTCGTACTCCCGTTTTCGATCGGTCAGGGAAGTGGCTGTTATGGTGACGGTGACGGCACAGTCGCGCAGACTGAGCGGCTGAGCGCCTGTCGGGGGTTATAGTAAGAGCAGTGATGAGGCAGGCGCGGGGGACGGAGATAAGACGAGGGAAAAATGGACTGGCAGAAAGGCGTAAGAGCAAGAGAAGAGAAAGATGGGGAGGTTTAAATGTCTGAAAGAAACGCATATTTATCATACTCAACTCCATTCTTCTTTGGCGTCAAGTTAATGTTACCTAATTCATCAACGAATAAAATAGTTTAACTCTTGCTTTCATCCTTCCTTTATAACTTCAACTTGTCTGTATAGCATCCGAAACTGAGCTGCTTTCTTAAATTCCTCACCATATCTGGGCTCAGTGACTGTACCGGTGTAAACAGTTCGGGAAATCCCACTGGGCATGCATGTTATCTCCGGCATCACACAAACGGCACCTTTGCGTGACTGCATTTTGGCTCATTTTCATCTCCTGACAAGTGTGCGCATCTATTTAAGGTCTTTCTCTTTTCACTTTCGACTCATGTAACACGCGCAAAGTGTTTGCAGATGTAACTGTTTCGTCGAAAGAGATGCTAGAGAGTCGAGTATACATTATACAATGGTGGCTCCCTCCGATGCTGATGCCATTAGACCGTCCGGCCAGCGTCGAGTATACATTATACAATGGTGGTTTCGTCCGACGCCGATGCCATTAGACCGTCCGGCCAGCGCGGGCCTCGCGCGGCCCCGTACCGGTCCCTCGTGCTGCACTGTGCCGCCACAATGCAGCGCACTTTGGCAACCCCCTCTCGCGGGGGACCATTGACGACCACAGCGGCGTGACGTGGGGTCGTGACCGTGAACTGATGCCGCGTCCCCCTGCAGGTACCCCTTCCCCGTGACGCGCCACACAGTGCGTCACAGTAACACCGGTGGCCGTGACCGCGACATAGAGAGGGGGGGGGGGGCTTCAGTGACCGTGACATCGGACAGGTGTTTTGTTGTCATCCTGCTCACCCCCTCCTCCTGTGCCGTCCTCTAAGCCGTTCTTTTGTTATCCTGCCCCTCGGAAGCTATCTAGTAGAGAGTCACTCTAGGCCATTCTATCCCCGCCGAAATCCGTGTCGTCTCATTCTGCTATGGCATTGAACTAAGCAATGCTTAGTTCAATGCCGTACCACTCGGAGATGTGTGGCTTCTTTGCTGTTTTACATCCAGTACATCCAGGTCATTGGTCGTATTGTTAGCTATGTCTTTGTTTTGATGGGCTTCAACGTTTCGTAAGCCATTTATTGTTTGCCTTCGACACTTAGCAAGGCATAGGGATCAGGGAAGGTCTTCAGAAACAGGGCTTGAATGGCGAGCTTTTCTTAGATAATGGTGATAAGTGAAACTCAGTACGATTGCCAATCCGGAAGGACAAAATATCTGAACCCGATTGTTTCTATGCTGCGTCAAATAACCAGAGTCGTCGAGTTACGGGGCGAATGCCAACCACTTTTGGGCAACGTAATCGTCGTAAATCGTAACGGTAAAATTGTTGAGTGTTACCGTAGTTTGCCTATGTATAAGATAGCAGCGGCTGAGCCGTGAGCGTCTTGACGGCACAGTCGCTGCAGCAGAGCTGTGGTTGCTGTGGTTGTGGTTGCAGAGCTGCGGCACAGCAGCTGTGGTTCTGTGGCACTATAAGAGAGAGGAGACTGCAGCAGCTGTGGTTCTGTGGCACTGTAAGACTAATAAGAGAGAGGAACTGCAGCAGCTGTGGTTCTGTGGCCACTATCGAGAAGGAAGACTGCAGCAAAGCTGTGTTCTGTGACACATCAGAGAGAGGAGAACCTGGCAGCAAGCTTGTGGGGTCTGTGGCACTGTTAAGAGAGAGAGACTGCAGCAGCTGTGGTTCTGTGGCACTAAAGAGGAGGAGACTGGCGCAGCGCTGTCGGGGTTCTGTGGCACTGTAAGAGAGAGGAGAACTGCAGCAGCTGTCGTTCTGTGGCACTATGAAGAGAGAAGGAGACTGCAACGCAGCTGTTTGGTTCGTGTGGCACTATAAGAGAAGAGGAGACTGCAGCAGCTGTGGTCTGTGGCACTATAAGAAAGGGAGACTGCAGAGCTGGGTCTGTGGCACTATTCAGAGAGAAGGAGACTGCAAGCAGCTGTGTTCTGTGCACTATAAGAGAGAGAGACTGCAGCAGCTGTGTTCTGTGGACTATCAGAGAGCAGGAAGACTGCAAGCAGCTGTGTCGTGGCACTATAAGAGAGAGGAGACTGCAGCAGCTGTGGTTCTGTGACACTATAAGAGAGAGGACACTGCAGCAGCTGTGGTTCTGTGGCACTATAAGAGAGAGAGAGTCCTCTCTCTTATAAGAGAGAGGAGACTGCAGCTGCTCCGACGGCGCTGTCGTTATCGACGGACTACTGACGTGACCGTGGTTCTGTGCACTAAAGAGGAGAAGGAGACGCAGCAGTGTGGTCTGTGGCACTATCAGAGAGAGGAGACGCAGCAGCTGTGGTTCTGTGACACATGCAGAAGCAGAGGAGACTGCAGCGCCCGACGGCGCTTCGTACGCATCCGTCGACGTGCACCGTGGTTGTAGTAAACCAGCCACCGTGCCGTGGCCTGACCGGCCGCGTCAGGAAGCGATCACGCGCTACTGCTGGTAGGATAGTGCGGTCCATGGGGATCATGGTTGTCGGTCCGATCCTGACTAGTTTGCGAACTTGGCCCGCGCCGCGGGGGATCGATCAGCTGGCCTGCCGAGCCCGCCGGGACGGAGCTGTCGGCTGAGGTCGTCCCGACCGGACCGAGACAGGCGGCCATATGAGACTTGAGATAGGATCCTGACACGCCTCCACACTGGCCCATCAGGCCTGATCTATAACGTAATAAGCGTGATCTATACCGGTCAAGATCAGAGGGCTACAAGCTTGCGTATTTCGGTCAGCTTAGAGAGACCGGGATATTGTTTTTTTTTGCGGCATCTGAAGTTCGTTAGGTCTGATAGAGTCAACACAAACTAGCTTCTGATGCCATACATGAACGAGCTCGTGGTGGTTCGATTCTAGTTTATATGCAGTTCTAAGGTGTGGTAGAAACCGTGTCCAGTAATCATTGCTTGCGAATCCATTCGATTTGGTTCCTGGGGTTTTCCTGTTCGGAGACGTATTTAAATTATTGTTTACCATGCAGGGTGACTTGAAGGCCAAGACTCTCAGATGCTCTTTGAACATTTCAATTTGGCATTGTCATGTACTGTCATCGGGTTGTGGCGCGTTCCTACTTCCTGTTAGCATTTGAATGGTGCTCATTGCTTGCCAGCTAGGTGGTATATTTTTTTGCATGGAACGCTGGCCCCGTCCTTGAATTAAAGAATAAAAAACAGCACAAAAGGGTCTTTTCGGCATTTATGTTTTTCATAATAAAAGCTTTTTATCGCATTGTCTGGCTTTCCGATGCCACGACATATTTGTGAGACATTTACTGAGTGAGACATGACTTGAGCCTCAAAATGGTTAATTTTATAGGTATGCATCTTGTTTAAAGTTGTGTACGACATCTAGTGGCTGCAATGTTTTAAGCATACCTCGTTACAATAACCGATGCTGTTTTTTGTGTGTGTATCTAATGTAACATATTTTAAACACTGAACTGCCGTCTTTAAAAACTGCATACCTGCATTAAATATCATTTTGGATGAATTGCTGTCTTCATCCGTCCCATCTACGTAGCATTGTAGTGGCTAATGCTACACGATCACTAAAAGCTTGACCCGTGCGCCCTCGCAATATGCCACCTTCTTTCTACTGCGTCTCTCTCTTTTTCTCTGCACCACGTCTCCGTCGTGCCGCCGACCGCCTCGGGTGCTGTTTACGTTCGTCGCGACCTTGGCCGAATCTTTCTACCTTTCTACATGCATAATGCAGCGGTTGTCACCGCCCGATGCGTTTGATGTCCGATGCAGCTGCACGCCGCCTCCGAGTGGGGACGCGCGCCCGAATCTCGGCCCGGCGCCGACGGCAGCGTGCCTGTTGCTACCCTCGCCAGTCGGAGGAGCAGGCCGCGGCTAGGACTGCTGTCAGGCCCGGCGGACGGATTCGCCCCGGGCTCGATTCCACCGCTTCCAGCGACCAATCTGCCGAGCTGCACCATTGTGACGGTCTCATGCCGGCTCATTGGAGAGATCGACGGCCAGTCGTGCTGCCGACGCCGGAGTTTGAAGACGTGTCCCGAAGTTGGGTTGAATTTAACACCGGTCCCGTTGCGTCGCATTAGAGGAAGCTGGTTCGAAATCAGGTAACGCTCATGAACTCGTGATATCGATGTTCGATAGTTGCTGCGAGTTTAAGTAGATTTAGGAAATTGCTATCTGAAGAATCGTTAACGATACCGTGATCCTGTTAGCGCTTAGTCGATATCTATCAGGTTTACCGTCTTAGGTTAATCTGAAACATATTTACCTAACCCTGCTTTTTAAGTTGCATATTTTACAAGTTGCATATTTAATTCTGCCGTCACTGTCTCTTGAACTACACAGTCGACATCCCTGCTAGTCTCTGCTGATCAGTTGACCTTCCACACTCAGAAGTCAGCCCTGCCTGTTGTTACAACAGACAGGGCTTATAGTTTATACTACGCCCCGGAGCACGGCGGTCCGGCGGACCACCGTGCCGCAGCCCCCCCCCTTGACGGTGGTACTGCTGACCTCTGACCTCTGAGAGCGTGCCAGCGGGGCAGCTGGGGTACGAGGGGCGGGGCGGGGCGGGCCGCCACCCAGCAACGGGTGACATCACTTACCGCTGCCGAGGAGAACCGAGCCGGGCTGCAGTCCCCCGAGACAGACGTCTTCACAACGCTGCCCTTCCGACAACGCTGCCGGTCTAGCTTGGGATGCTACTGCCATGTTGATGTCACACACGACTCGTCACGCGTCAGTCTTGGGACTCTGTGACGGGTAGATGGGGCCGAGTCTGCACAGGATGTATGGACCAGAAACGCTCAGTGGTCCGTGCCGCCCTCCCGAAGAGTTGAATGTCACCAGACGATGATGGCTGTCACCAAACGAGTCGAAATGTCCACCTAGACCCGTACAGATATGTCACCAGACGAATGGCCGGTCTGCCGAGGCGCACAGGCTGCCAGTGCAGCGGGTGATACGGCTGCGGCGCTTAGAGACACAGACAGCCTGAGCCCTGTCTGAACTGGAATCCCCGGTGTTATACGGAGCACACAGTCGGCGGTACATCGGTACAACCAGCTCTGCTGCACGAGGGAAAGCGTACCGCAGGAAGCCGTTATAGGGGTCGCCCCAGGAGCAAATTACACAAACACCGGCAGCGCTCCGTGATGTGGTACAAATCTCCGCCTTCCGCAATCTCTCGGGGATACTGTGGACTGGATTTCAGCGACGGACCATTACGGCGACTTCAATTGCACGGCTTGAAGCGGGGCTTAGTGGCGCTTTGTAGGCATGCAAAGCGCTCTGAGGGCGCGTCACTGCTGCGCGGAAATGGCAGCTGGCCTGAGCCGATATCTGCTGGTCGCTGGGAGCCTGGGTGCACCGTTCGCTCTCTGCATTCAGTCGGAAATGGCCATCACAGCTGAATAGTCTAGGTCGCAGCTCAGAGCGGTAAGAGGATTGGCTACAGCACGCGGCGCATTCCCTGGGCCCTGGCGATATACCTACTCAGAGGTCATATCGACGACCTCGGCAGAATGCTGATGCGCAGGACAACGAAGATATATGGGGAAACAAATACATATACTTTAACAAGTTATACAACGATCTAATCACAGGACAGGTTTGCCGAGGTTATACTTATCTCAAATGATATTGTGTAATGCCTATTAGGTTTATTTAGGCAGATGAAGACCTATACAGAATTCCGTCGAGAGTATATAGCGTCAGGTCGACCTGCGGTGTCTGGATCGCTACCATTCGGTGCTGGGTCAGGTCGGCTGATGTCTGGGTCGTTACCGTTCGGAGCCGGGTCAGGTCGGCTGATGTCTGGATCGTTACCGCTCGGAGCCGGGTCAGATCGTGTCGGCCCGATGCGCTATACAGCTCGCGGCGTGTCTGTATCGCGCTGATCAGTCGAGACAGGACGTCGGCCCAACTCGCTCGAGGTCGCTGACCTCAATGGGTGCCGCGGCCCGAGCTGAGCCGAGCCGCCGAAGAAAGAGGACGGCCCGCTGCAGCAGTACAGGGCCAGCCAGTTTTTGGTCGGCCGGCCGGCGCGGCGCCGTGCTGAGCCGTGGTGGGAGAATTCGGCCACGTGTCGGCACCCTGACCCACAACGGGCGGCTAGGGCCCGCGAAAGCCGCCGCTAGCCCATCAGGAGCGAGTGGCAAGGCATGCTGGAAGCCGTCAGCAGAGCTGTCTCCGTGTTTTTCGGTCCTTTTTATTGTCTCTGGGTGCTCGTTGGTAGCAGATGCTGGGTCGCTGGTAGCAGGTGGACGAGGGACGGAAGCTCCACGACTGAGTCAGATACAGGCGCAGTTTTCCATCGCCCTAATCGCGTGTCCTGTGATTGGTCTATAGTTTAATAACGAGTAGGCCAGAGCCAACCCTAGTAACACACATTACTTTCACGGCGTCATGACAGCGTTTTCATAACGTAATTACGTCGCATGAACGTTGTCATGACGTTGTCAACGTTGCCATAACGTTGTGACAACGTTACGTGCTACTAGGGAAAGTCCTGAGCTGTAACCCGCGGAACCGCAGACGTTCCTCGCGCATTTGTTAGTTTAACGTTATGAGTTCTTTGGTTCCGTTTGAGAATATCGTTAAGTCAGACCCATATATCGCTGAACCAGCGAACATTACAGAGTCTCGAGGGAAGAAGACGAATCGCCGTCCATTGTTCCCCCTGCGCCGCGAGCTGCCGATGTCGCAGCAGCCGAGGAGTCTGCCCTCAGGACCGGGCTGAAAGGCGCTCCAGGCTCGCCAATATACATGCTAATCGTACTCACCTTGAAACGAAGCTGCAAGATTGCCAAACTTTGGTCGCGCGACCGCCGACCGGCGCAAAATATGGCGGTCTCGAGGGAAGACCACCAGCTACAAAGGCGCAACAAAGTTGCGTGACTAAGCCCTTCTGGTCAGAAGCGGACTTATGAATCCCGGACAGAATGAGGAAGTCAGCCAATATGCTGGTCATCGGACCCAGGGTGCTACGTAGGTGCTCGGTGCACTGCACGTGCAGAGGGCATGCTTACAGTGAAGCATTTTAAGCTGCGTCATTGTTGAATCCCTCACCTCTTGGTCCTGCTTATGATGGCTCGCTGCTGCTGAGTAGGTAGACGAAGACCCCTGTGCCGGTGAAGTGTGTCGGAATCGTGCTGACGATGGTGTTTTTCGTCGCGCCTAGCGTTTTGGGTTTTCATTTCGGTGTTCTACAGTGGTATGTGTCCCACTGGGAGCCTAAATCTGCCCACGTCTTTACGGTTCCTAGTTTTACGGCAAAATTAAATAAATATCCATCAAATAATTTGACAAATCGAGGAACTGTAAACGTGTACGACGTAAAACAGCAGCATCATACTTTCATTAAAAGCATCAGAGTTATGTTGTGTCCAACGGCACATGAATGTCTAAATCTTGTGGCTTTGGATCACAGCGTTAATGTGTGCGTAAGCCTGCAGGTATAGACTATGCAGCTGTGTAGGTAGCACAGGTGGGAGATGGTTTTGTGTCTGGCATCACCCTGGGCGCCACTAATGTCTAAATAATCGCCTCTGTTCGGACTTCGGTGTCCACAGCTGCTGACGAGCACTCTTTGTTCGGTGTCCACCACAGCTGCACAGCTGCTAACGATCTGTGCTCAATCACTATACTTTACCGCCGCAGATTATAGTGAAATGTGAATCCGGAATGGGTAAATGAATAACACGTTGCGCTGTCTTAAAAATTAACATTCATTAGATAATACATATTTCAAGAAAATGTGCATTGCGACACTTTGACACATAAATCATGACACAGTTCTTACCTTTCTTTGATATGTGTGTACTGTGAACATAGGCGGATCCAGAAAGTGTGATTTTGACAGTTTGGGGGGGGGGCCAAATCCCGAAAATTATCGCATAATTCTGAAAACTCATCGGATTTCGCTTGCTTATGTATCAAATAACTGATTTAAAAACAAACTTTCACTAGTAAAAGTTGCTTAGTTTTACGACAAACTCAGGAAATGTGTCAAATTTGCGCCGATTTTGGGTGTTTTTTTTGGGGGGGGCATGGCCCCCCTGGATCCGCCCTTGTCTGTGAAGCGTCAGCACCTACTATGAACAATATGAATGCAAATCATGTTTAACTTTTGGTTAAGCTTAACAATACCTATATGCTTCAAATCGCATATATCATAAACAATTCGCAACGTATGTACCTACATTGAAATAACCAAACTAAAAAGTTTTGGAAATGTCAGCAAATGATGGCATTGACACGTTCTGGTACCTCATGAACCAGAACGTTGTTGAACCCTGGACATGTTTTTTGCTGAAGTACTCTGTGATCCAGTGTGATCCAGTTTATACTCTGACGATCTGGTTTGCAGGAGATTTAATAATAACATTTCATAATTTGTCGCATTGTATCTCCATGAGGTTCCGTATACGTTCTCTGCATGCTCCCGGCTTACCCCAGAGTGCTGACGTTGCTGATGTATTGCTGACGTTGCTGATGTATTGCTGGCGCTGCTGATGCATTGCTGACGCTGCTGATGTATTGCTGACGTTGCCGATGTATTGCTGACGTTGCTGACGTCGCTGATGTATTGCTGACGTTGCTGACGTTGCTGACGTTGCTGACGTTGCTGACGTTGCTGATGTATTGCTGACGTTTTGCTGACGTTGCTGACGTTGCCGTGTCTCTGCCGCAGTATGCCGGAGAAGGTGAAACCTCTGAAGACGGAGAGTCGGACGACTCTCACGTCTGGCAACAGTCTCGGATCTTCAGACAGGTGAGTCTCGGATCTGTAGACAGGTCAACAGGTCAGCCCTCAGCACTGGCGGGTCTAGAACGGCAGTTTGTGGCGCCATAGGGGGGGGGGAACACCCCAAAAATGCCACACAATTATAAAGCTCGTCAGATTTCGCTCCCTTATGCATTGCTAGACGTTTTGAAATAAACTTTCCTTAGTAAAAGTTGCGGAGATGTCCTTTTACGTCAGGAAATGTGCAAATGCGCCGATTTAAATGCGCCGATGCGCCGATTTCAAGGCGGTTTGGGGGCATTTGCCCCTGCCCCCTGGATCTGCCAGTGGTCCTCAGTACACCTAAGTGTAATCCCTCGCAAACAGCACGTCGATACTGAGAGCTTGAGCATTCCTGGAATTTCTTGGTCCGCTGGCGCTGCCGCCGCTGCCGATTCTATGTGACAAATCATCACGGGTTTATGGTTGCGTCACATAAGTCTACAATAGTCAGTCCGTTGCAAGCTGGTTGCAAACAATAGAGCCAAGTTAAGCTTCAATTTGACTCTGCATAATTGGACTGCTGCCTTGCGTTGTAATAACCTTTGTAGTCTTGGAAATTGACTCACGCAGTATCGACCACCAAACACGCTGCAACACGCTCTACTGTCCTTCGTCAGCCAGCGGTCACCACGAGCCAGTCAGATCGGTCAGACCAGACCCACCAGACTGGTTAGATCGGTCAGGACCATCAGCTAGCGGTCACCACGAAACCCAGTCAGATCGGTCAGACCAGACCACCAGACTGGTTAAGATCGGTCGGACCCATCAGTAGCGGTCACACGACCAGTCAGATCGGTCAGGACCAGACCCACCCAGGATGGTTGATCGGGTCAGACCCATCAGCCAGCGGTCACACGAGCCAGTCAGATCGGTCAGCGGACCGACGCCACCAGACTGGTTAGATCGGTCCCAGACCCATCAAGCCAGCGAGTCCATCACGAGCCAGTCAGATCGGTCAGACCAGACCCACCAGACTGGTTAGATCGGTCAGACCCATCAGCTAGCGGTCACCACGAACCAGTCAGATCGGTCAGACCCACTCGACTGGTCAGATCGGTCAGAGCCCATCCAGCCACGCGGTCACCACGAAGCCAGTCAGATCCGGTACCGGACCACAGCACTGGTTAGATCCGGTCACCGATTCTCATCAAGTCGCCTGGTAGACTCAGCGAATGTATGCAGACTTGCCGGCTCCGAATCGTGAGACCTCGAAAGTGCCCAATAAAGTGCGCAATCGGACCCCCTCGTAACCCGTTACTCTAGCTCTCTCGATGCTATTACCACGTTCTTCGATGTGGACGAAGACTTTATCCAAATCACGGTCAAGTTGCCGCCTCCCGCTCTCACATGAACACTCGACTGCCAAAAACTTGCCCTATGCGCAACCACCTTTCGCCCCTGTGCCAATGCCCTCTTGTCAACTACATCTCACTTGCATAAACCGCTCTCTCGCGATACGAGAACTCGACAGACTCTCCATCATGCTCTCACCGTATTTATTCACAACTTTCCCGATCTCCTACCCCTGTGAGTTTGTATTAGACGTCTCAGGTCGTCATCTATCGACGACCCCGCGGCTGTGGTGGACGACGGATGAGATGGTTATATCCTCGGCCATGTCCTTCGAGGGGTGTCGAATTTCTTTGTCGGTAATTTACGCATTGATGGGCTTGTTTGTGCCTATGCCGTCTGACGTGTTTCACGTACAGTATAGAACTAACTGAGAGTTTGAGCAACTCTGCCAGGGGGTAAGTGCTCTGGTCGATCTCGAGGCAGGTCGTCAATGCTCGTGTTTCTATAGAAGTGACGCACTCTGGGATTTGTGTAATGACATGTGCTGGTTACGTGCTTTGCTTGTGAGATGCTCGCGACACGGACCCGAAAAGATCTTCAAGCATCTCTCAGAAACCCTCTACAAGGACCTTCTTCAAGTGCTCGAGACACACGTCTTAAACTTTGCAGTCTGTGAACAATTATAGCACAAATGTAATCGTGGTGCGAGACATATATGGATAATGATTGCTTATGTCATAAAACGGGGAAAATGGATATCAACCGTTTACATTAACTCAGGTCATAGATTTTGAGGTAATCAGTGATGGCCAGTTGTTGGATTTTTCCATTGAATTAAGTATTGTAGGAGAGTGCTAAAATACCTTAGCACCAACTAGGAAGGTACAGTCAACGCTCGAAATTTGAGTTTGGTTTTGGGGACACGTCTATACTGCAAAAATCATAAGGTAACGAGGGCCCAGTGTAAGTAGGGTAGCCTTCTTAAAGGCCGATGTTCGTCATCCCTTTTATCAAATTTTGATGAAAAGTAGACTTGAGTTTTTACGATTTGGTATGACGATTAGCGTACACTAGACGCCAATACAACTTACTTGCAACGGCGTTGAAAGTGTTGTCTAATTTCCAAAATCCTTACATTATGACGTCATCAGCCCAATACTAAAACTTTAGTTTGCTTCAATTGAGAACAAAACCACTGTTTGTGGGAACAAAACGTCAGACATACGCTGTTCGGCAGCAAATTACTTATATTTTGCACCACAAGCGGCGTACATTGGACAACTTTCAGAGAAGTGAAACATTCCCTTAAAGTTATTGCATCAGCATTACAACTGAAGTAGGTACTATGGGCGTCGAAAGCGGGGGACGGGTGGGTCACATCCCCCAACACGGCAAATAAGGCCGCGTCCCATCTCAAATTTTCGGATTTCAACATTACGTCTATAGGCGTTGCATGGAATGTATCGACTTCAGAATGCCTACGTCCCCCCAACTCTCGGTTCGTGGCGACGCCCCTGCAAGTAGGCATATGTATATTGCACAGACACGTTAATCATTTTACTATCCAGCTTAGGATTGTGTCACAGCCAGATGCATGATTCAGTCATTGTGTATGGTTTCTTGCAGATTTATCGTTGATTTAAATGACGGAATGGTAAACGTTTTTATCAGGATTTGCCGTGTCTTTGCTGACTTTAGAGGTTCTTCATTCCATTCATTTAAAGAGGGCTGTTTCACCCAGGCAGCTCGGTTCTCACACTCTGCACAAATGACAATTTTTGACTGTTCATCATCAGTGAAATTACTATGAAGAGCTGGCTCCTAAGTCCTAGTTATGCTTTTCAGCCCAAGAAGCCGGTGCTGTTGATCTCTACTAGTGCTTGTAGATGTCAGCCGCTAGAGCCGCGTGCACAACTAATACATATATTCAGCATTCAGCAGCCGTCCCGAGTCCCGACCCAGGCGGCGGCGGCGGCGGCATGCGATCGGGAATGCCCGAGCCGCGTCCTCTGTCGTACCCGTGTTTATGGTAGCACAGCTCATAGTGCGACTGGGCGCGGTTAGTGAGGCTATGCGCCCCCCCCACACACACACTCCAATGTCGCCGCGCCTCGAACTCCTGACCGCCCGGGAGCCCGGCCGTCATGCAGCTGTGTTGTGGCGCCACTGCTGACGACTGACGACTGACGACTGACGACTGACGACTGACGACTGACGACTGACGACTGACGACTGGCGTACTGACGAACTGACGGAACGGAGCACGACTGACGACTGACGGACTGACGGACTGACGACTGACGACTGCTGACTGGAACGACTGACGACGGACGACTGAGACTGACGACTGACGACTGACGACTGACGACTGACGACTGACGACTGACGACTGACGACTGACGACTGGCGGCGGGCAGCCGACCGACGGCTTTCAGCGACGAAACCTTTAGGATCGCGTCTAGTGTCTTCCTTACGTGTATTCGGGTGCTAACAGCAAAGATGGTGTTCAACGAAATAATAAAATAACATCTTAGCTCCTCAACTTACAGTTGTGGGATAATTTTTGCTAGTTCCTTAGCAGCCGTGCACATCGAGTCGGCATCTTTTGGCCAGAGACAGAGCTCTAAAGCACACTGCACTGTACCGTTAAGCGTACCGGTTTGGTTTGGTAAGAACGCACAAAACACCGCTTACCACAACGGTCGGCCTCTTAGATCATGAGATCGCCGCTATTCCCTCGCTAATACGAATGTCATCAGCCGGAGTGGCCAGCTGAGAAGGAGAGCCGACCCGTCGTCAGAAGGGCCGAGGGCAGTCGACAGTTAGCAGAGCGAGGTCGAGTGAGGCTGTCGCGTGTCAGGGTGGATCGTGGGCCTCTCAGAGAGTGTCTGTCTGGGTCAGCGGTCACCAGCTGCAGGGATCAGCGCTGACTGCTGCAGCGATCAGCGCTGACTGCTGGCCGCAGCTGAGCCGGCGGACGGACCCCGCCACCGATACTGGACCTCTCGACAGGAACGTCAGCGGCAGCAGCCTGTCTCTCGGCAGGCAGACGGCCGGGCAGGCAGCGGCGGTCGAGGCTCACATACGCCGGTCACCGCCGCCGGCCACTCCTACCCACAGACTGCCGCCGTGTCGGTCTGTACGGTCAGCGCCGCTCTGCTGAGCTGACGGCCAGCACAGCTCGGAACCTCAGCACTCAGCAGGCCTGTTCTGCCCTCGACCAATCGCCGGTGGCGGCGCGGGGCTGTTTATATCCGCTGGGCCGGGCCGGCCGACAGACGGAGCCTCGGCTCTCTGACGGGGCCGACACCAGCGAATGACAACCAATTGATGTCCGGAGGAGATTGCCAGTTGGCCGCGCCGGGAAGAGCGGTGTTGCCGCGCGCGAGAGATGAGATGATTCGCGCTGCGCGCGTTCGGCGGGTGTCGGCGCGCGGTGGAGCTGAGCAGTGAGCGCGGCGTGGCTCGAGGGAGACCGTGGTGTGAGGCCGGCATCATGGCAGGAGGAGGCACTGGTGATGAGCTGCGCTCGCCGCTGATAGAGCCAGAGGAGGCGCCATACTGCATTGGAATATTCAGGTGAGGGCAGACGTTATAGGAGCCTGGCTGACGGTTGTTCCAGTTAGCCCGTCTCACAAAATACACTGCGCCAGTGCGCCATGGATGGTGCGTGGCAACTCGTGCAAAACAAGATGCTGCTTAGCATTTGCTAGCACGCTGCAAACTTTGGACATATGTCACCTTTCCTATGCCGTTATTCTGATGTCCATGTCTGCAGAGATGCACCTGCGGCACCCTCCTGTGCTGCCGTAGACCATGTGGTAGGTATTCTAGGCGGCCCAGCATGGGCTGAGTGTTCACCCGCCGGCGAGTGAGCGGCTATTTAGCCACTGCTCTAAACTGCCATGCGAAACGTGCGAGCCTGCCACAGTTCAGCGTGGCTCTGTTGTCGTTGGCCGAGGGTGCGGTTGCGTAAGCTGTCACTGGCCGACATGCCTGCCATGTCAAATATTCGCTGGAAACTGGGAGCACAACGCTTCGGTTTTTACTACGCCCGACTTACGAATAACCTATATCTCTGCTACGTATACGATATACGTAAATATGCATGTAAACGTAAATTCGTTTGAAAGGCATATGTGACAGTACTCGACTGTCGGCGCGTCTATCTATATGAAGCGTTGTAGCCTGCGCTCGCGTGTCTTCGCGTGTGTGTAATGTCAGTGGGCCAGGGCGGGGGGCCGGTGGATGGAGGTCGCAGCGCGGCAGACGCGGCTAGTGGGGCCAGCCAGCGGAGTCCAGCGGAGTCCAGAAGCCACCAGATGACCGCGTACCGGGGGTGGGTGTGCCGCCGCGTACGTCGGGACGTCCAAACAAACGGAGGGAGCGGCGGCCGGACCAGCTGGTGCCGACACGTGACTGAGAGGGAGAGGAAGGGAGAGACGTGGGGCCTCGACTTAATGCCCTGAACACAGGGATATAACAAAACACACGGACAAAGATATGTGTGGATTAAAAAAAATGAATGGACACTCAAATTCACAGAATGTCGTTATCTCCTTTTCGATGTCTCCTCGAAATACACGGGTAGGTAGGCATGCCCACGTGCGTGATTGCATACATACCTTCATATTGACGCGAACCCATGTGCATGCATACCTACATATGGTTGCATAGATCTGTAGTATACATATGAAATCACATATGTCGTTCACTCTATTGTGCTACTTTACACATTTGATTATTTATTATTGTTTCGTTATATTCACAGCCATTATTACTGCCCTATAGGGCTGACTCCTGGCTGCGCTGTAATATGTGTGTGAGAGTTCAGACTTAAGAGTTAAGACCATCTTGGCCTAATAGGACTGACTCCTAGCTGCGCTGTAACATGTGAGACTGTGAGAGTGCAGCGATATTCGTGCTCGGACTCACGATATTGAATCTGCAAAGCTGCTTTTCCAATTGTCGTCTTGCACTAAATAAGTGATTCAATATTGCTTAAGTGATTCAATATTGTTGCAATTGTTGCATTACGTTTAAATATTAGCGCTACTAGTTCATAAATTACTAATTTTCACAATTGCTGATGCGAAACCATTCACTTGGAGACTATGCAAAGCTTTTGCTAAAGCTGCTAGTTCTTTTTAGCTGTGTATATGTAAAACATGTAAAAATAACATAAGGAGGTTTTATTGTTTCAAAATGATAAGCTCAATTTCATGTAAAATGTAATGCCGCTTTTTATGTCTACTCTCGCCCCTCTCAAAGTTCTACGCAAATCTGGCTAGATCGTTGTTCCGTCTAGCAAATCATACGCCGTACGACTTGCTCGGCTGTCAGAATATAATTATTTGCTTATCTAGCGAGCGCTTGCCAAAGCACACGTGTCGGCGACACTTGACTCCAGGATAGCTGAACAGGCGTTATGTCAGAGCCCTGTCTGTCCGAGTCCTGGAAGGATAACACTCGACAGACGGACGTCGGACACTGCAGCCCGGAATCCGCTTAGCACGACAGAGGATTCCAATGTCGATATCTCAGAACTAGGCAGCTCTCACGGTAGGGCTTCATGTTCAATTATAGGTGGTGGACCGTCGCCCTCTGCCAGTGTCCAATTCCATGACGCTGTATTGCACGTTCCGCCAACCCTGCAGTGGTGTCATATAGTGTTGAGTATTGCCGCTCTGGGCCAGCTCAGCAGGCGGTTAATGTCTGCAGTCTCAGTCGGACGTCATTCACACGGTCTGCGCACCAGAACATGACGATAACGAGTCAGAACCGCTCGTACAACTCATATAGGCGTGATGGGATCGATTCTTACCGTCTCGAGAAATGTGCGGCTGGAGGAAAGAAATGGGAGCTTTCGGTAACTGCCGGTGCCGGTTGGCTTGCTGATGGCACGAGCGCTCTAAATGATATTGGTCGATTAATTGTTATTTCCAAAGCGCGCTCCATGTTAGCGAGGCTCAACTCATGCTCATTTGAAGGATTTGTGTTTCCCTGTATTATTTCTCAAGAGACTGTTAAATTTAGGCTTCGAAAAGATCTCGAATCATTTGTGGAGGCATGCTAGTATGAACATCACGTGTCATCTCGGCGAATTCAGAATATTCCATAGATATTTGACAACTGCATCCAAATGCACCAAATTCTGTGCTTTGCTGGATGTGATGCGGATAGCTTCGAAAACATGCACTTATCGGGCACCTGCAGGCCTTTATCGCATGTCATCCCGAATTTACCATTTCGAGCATTCTGACGAAATCATTTTGAGGGCGAAAGAGAAGTACAACGAACGAGCACTTTGAACGTGACGACGAACGAGTGCGACGACGACCACGACGTCGAGAGGAACAACAATAACTTTATACGGTTTATGCACTGTTCAATGTTTTGATATTTTCAGAAGATTTCTCACAAGACCTAGTCTAGACAAAGCCCTAAGTTCTCAAGTTTCATGCTGCAAATATACTTGGGTATACCTATAAATCGTTCTTCCGTATCTCTTGTTTCGTACCTTCAGGTGAAGAAAAGATATATTTCGATGCGTTCGCGAACCTTAATTGTTAGTTTAACCTGATTATAATTTATAATATGTTTTGATGCTGCATCATGTCGGTAGTGATTTCAGGAACAAACTCACCAACAGGGCTTCCAGAAAACGAGACCAGGGGATGGGCATCTTTCTTGCTATACGGATAGAGTCAGGGTCAGGGTGGTGCATCGTCTTGTCCGGCGGCGGAAGCTGACCTCTGGCACCCGTATGCCGACAGGTCGGGGTCATGGTGGGCGCGTCGCTCTGGCCTGGAGAGACGGCTGTCGCTGCTGGCCTCTGTGCTCGGACTGATGGCGGTCGGCCTGGCAGTGACTGTCCTGCTGGTGGCCGTCTCATCGACACGTGAGTGTTGAGACCGGGGACGGTGACCCCGAACTGGTCTCCCGCCCAATCCCGGGCGAACCAGCCCTCGAACGCGACGCGAGAGAAGCTGGTTTCTTCACGTGTCTCTGTTCTCTAACATATCAGAATCATTCTGAAACATGGTGGTGGTGCTCTTGATGCTACTGTCGTGAGTTTGACGTGATTAATTTCTTGACTGACTCGGTAAGAGTCGGGAAGACTATTATAAGCCGTTTTCACGAAGGATTTTGTTTTACCCGGTAGTACCCGGTAGTACCCGGCAATATTTCATGCGTTTTCGGTAATTGAGTCTAAGAATACGTTTTTTCCCGGATATTTTTTGGATCAATTGAAACTTAATTCATTATAAAGTTTCAATTGACATAAAAAATCCAGGAAAAGCCGTGTTTTTAGACTTAATTACCCAAAACGCACGATATATTACCGGGTACTACCGGGTACTAAATAATTTATTTTCACCTGGTAGTACCCGGTAGCACCCGGTAGTACCCGGTAATATTTCATGCGTTTTGGGTAATTAAGTCTAAGAACACGGCTTATCCCGGATATTTTTTATATCAATTGAAACTTTATGAATAATGCAATTTCAATTGACACCAAAAATATCCGGGAAAAGCCGTGTTCTTAGACTCAAGTACCCAAAGCGCACGAAATATTACCGGGTGCTACCGGGTACTACCGGGTACTACCGGGTAAAAATAAATCCTTCGTGAAAACGGCTATTGGCGATAATGTGCTGATGTAGTGCAGCCGGGTGATCATTGCAGTGCATTTCGTTCCTTTCGTTTGCTGTTTGCTTGTTTATTGCTGTTTTATTTTATCTCTTCAAACTTGTGTTTGTCTTTGACTTTGTTCTTCGTTATGATTCTAAAAGTGTAATAAGCTCCGCTTATTTTGTAAGCATTTTTAAAACGAGCTTACAAACGTCTAAAGTAAGAATAGGCATCGATCCTATGGCGGTGCATCGGACTAAATATTTAGAAGGTATATTCTGACCTTTCTTCTCTAATGACATTTTTATGCTCATTACCTTTTTTGTTTTATCGCTTACAAAATGTCAATTATAAATTATTGTCATCACGAAGAACATTAATCATTTCTTGATTTGCTGTCTTTTCGTTGTTTTTGCTTGTATGTGTGAAGGAGATATCGAGTCGTGTTTTGGACTGCTAAAATACTATTTATACAACCTTTCGGTTTTTGTTAACATTTCATTTCATATGTATTATGAGCTGTGCTCATTTCATGTCCAATTCACGAACGAAATAGACGTTAAATTACAGCCATGTATGAAGCTTCGGAAGCTTGCCAAGCTACCATTGGTCGCAGTCGCCTCGATATCTCCTTCTCGACAACCGAGTGACCCTTTGAAGAGCCGGTCACGTCACGTGTCGGCGAGGGGCGTGCCTCTCTTTCGACTCTCTTTCGTCTCTATCCATCTCTCTTCTGTCAATAGTGACGCGTCTGTCGTCCGTTGTCTGTC
Source organism: Semibalanus balanoides (assembly GCA_014673585.1). Lineage (NCBI taxonomy): Eukaryota > Metazoa > Arthropoda > Thecostraca > Balanomorpha > Balanidae > Semibalanus > Semibalanus balanoides. The sequence continues at coordinate 22,876 of VOPJ01007395.1, forward strand.
GTCACACCTGTGGCAGCACCATGTACATACATTTCGCACGGGCCTGCATGTATGGTGGTGGTATCTGCCGACCAACTCTGTGACCTCACGTGACCCGTGACCCCACCTCCGACTGGCCTGATTGGCGACGTTGTGCGCTGTAGACGTCTGCAGTTCTGCACCTATGGGCTTAAGCTGCCCTGATTGGTCAGACTGACGACTCCTCCGGGGCGATAACCCTACATTGCCTGCCGCCATTCGAAGGGTGCAGCTCACTATAGGCACATCGCTCAGCAGCGCCGGTGTGCCTGCCGCCGGTCATTACATCAGGTTGATGCAGGGGCGTAGCCAGCATTTTCCGAGACGGGTGCATCCGGTCAGGGGGGCCCCTTACAGGGGGGCCCAGTTCC
>VOPJ01007396.1:0-23263 GCA_014673585.1 Semibalanus balanoides
CGCGTCGGCCGCGGCCACGGCGTCGACACATCGGGCAGAGTCTCCTGCACGTTCACCCACTGCACGGACGGCGCCGAAGACTGACTCACCGACGCCGCCGTCTCCAGCGACGCCACCGACGTCGACGCCAGCGTCGTCGACGAGAATCCCTCCGTCGACACCGACGAGAACGTCACCGACGGCGGCGGTGGCCGGGTCGGTCGTGTCGGTCGGGACGGCCGCCGCCAGGGTTTGGTGAACGCCCCCGGGCCGGGACCGATCTCATTCTCGTGCTCGGCGGGCCGCGCGGGAATGTCCTCCGGCAGCTCCTGCGGCCTGGGCCAGTCCAGTGGCGCTGTCACTCGGTCCACGAGCGGACGCCGCGTCGTCCTCGACGGACGCCGCGTCGTCTCCGACGGTCCTGGCGCCGGCCAGTCGTCGGCGATGGTCGACGGACGGTCATAGAAGCTGGCCGGTTTGACGGCGAGCGTGGATGGACGGTCAGGAATGGAGGAGGGTCGGTCAGAAGGAGACGGGAGGGGGTCAGGGTAGGTGGAGGGCTGGGATGGGTAGGGTGACGGCCGGGTGGGATAGGATGATGGCCTGTCCTTGTATGGACTGTACCTGTCTCCAGATGACGAGTCCTCGTCGGGAAACCGGTCGAGGAAGCTCGACAATCTATCTGGATTTTGATACGGTCTGTCCTTATTCGAATAAGACGGCTTGTCTCTATCTAAATAACTTGATGGTTTTCCTCTATCCAAATACGATGATGGTTTATCCCTATTCAAATAAGATGACTGTTTATCTCTATCCAAATACGATGACGGTCTATTCAGATGGCTCGATGGTCTATTTGGATATCTGTCCTGGTAAATAGACGGCCTATCCTTAAATCTGTCTGAATACGTAGAAGGCCTGTCTGGATACCTATCCTCGTATGGTGAAGGCCTGTCTGAATATCTATCTAGGAACGTTGATGGTCTATCTGGAAAGGTTGTCGGTCTATCCGGGTATGTTGACGGCCTGTCCGGGTATGTTGACGGCCTGTCTGGGTATGTTGTCGGCCTGTCCGGGTATGTTGACGGCCTGTCCGGGTATGTTGACGGCCTGTCCGGGTATGTAGAGGACAGTGATTCCGACTGTGTGGTGGGCGCGGAGCTCCAGTGCGCCGCCCCACTCGGGCCCGTCACTCCACCTCCTCCGTCTAGCAGTGACGTCCAGCCGTCCACTGAAGCGTGCGCCGTGCTGGGGGCGGCCGTCATCAGCTCGGCCGTCATCGCTGTGGGCGTCATCGGCTCCGGCATCTCGCAGCAGCCGCCGAACATGAAGCGGTCGGTGCAGATGCCGCCCGGCTGGCCGCCCTTCTTGACGCACTCCCAGACGAACATGCAGACGCCGTGCCGGCCCGACCGGCTGGAGAGGCACGGTGACGGCCGGATCTGACTCCGACTCGAGTGACTCGAGTCTGTGGGAAGACGGAGGGGAGGGGGCTGTCAGCTGGAGAGGCACGGTGACGGCGGATTGACAGAGTCGAGTGAATCGATCGTGTGGGAAAAGACGAGGGGGAGGGGCTGTCAGCTGGAGAGGCACGGTGCGCGCCGTGAATCTAAACGATGCGAGTGCTCGAGTCTGCGGAGAATCAGAAGGGAGGGGCTGTCAGCTGGAAGGCTACGGTGAAGGCCGGATTAACTCCGACTGGAGTGACTCCGAGTGCGGGAACGGAGGGGAGGGCTGGTCACGGGGTGTGGCCAGTGACTCGAGGTTTCGAGTGACAGTGATGGTTCGAGTGAACTGAGTCTGGTAAAGAGGATGAGGGGCTGGTTCTCATGGAGTGCGGGAGTGGTAATTGGACCTGGCATTCAAGGTAGGAGAATCATTCTAGATATTAGATTATGGTTATTTGACAACTGATTCTAGAAGACGTGTGAAATTCATGTGATGTTCAGAGACGCAAAGACTGAATAACAGGTAGTATGGAACTGTTGTCATTGTGGGGTTATTCGTCATGCCACTCGATATTCATTTCGAGGACAGACCGGGCAAAAATCGATATACACATCCCTAATCTCAGATGTGGATAGAACCATTGTCTGGGTTATTGGGGCCGTAGATTCACGCTGTGAATTTCTCGAGCCGTCCGTTGAACGGGTTCTTGATTACAGCCAGCAATTCTATGTCAAGCAAGACTGTGACAAATGTCAGCGGGAAATATCTCCCACAGAAAATGCAAAATCTAATAAAGCTTAGAACATTCGAAATATCGCAAGGAACCATAATCTAACTGACTATTTTGCCATTTTCATTTTTTGTTTTGATTTCAGTACGTTATTCTAGGTCATTACGCCAAGAGTTTGTCATTGTGGCACTGTACTTGTCATGTCAATGCGACACAAGACAGAGGCCGTGCTGTAAGGCCAGATGGTCGTTTTAGAAAACCACAGAGCCTTCGGGGTACAAAAAATTGGATAGTGTTGTCTCTCTCTAATAAAGTTGGTATTAAATTTGTGCATAGGAGGATCAAAAAATCTGGTCTTTTTTATAATCAATTGGACAGAGTAAGACGTGTGTTATATTGTCAACAAAGCGGCATAAGCTTATCGTGCGAGTCTTTTCTTCCAATTGGTATGTACAGTCTAGGGTAGATGTTCTTGTTCACTTCACACCATCAACCTGATGAAGATGTTCGGTGATAAATTCTCGTGAAAGGCTAATAGCAGCCTTTCAGTGCTTCCATTCTGAAGGATCCTCCATTTTCCTGGGGCGATGTTTTGTTTACCCCCCCCTAGTCTGACGGAAGCTAGCGTAGAAGTATTCTTAAAAACCTTGTTAAGCGCACCTGTTAAGTCTTCAATGTCAACTTGTCTATCGGTGCTGTTTGGTCGTTGCTCATCATGTGAAATCTATGAAACTATTTGCCTCGCCCCGGTACCTGGGGGAGAGGGCTTGTATTGCATTGGATTTCCACTTGCCGTGCGCACGCAGCAGATGGCAGAAACAGCGGCAGAACTTTTGCCGGAGAGACATTATACGCTGAGAGGTACAGCGGCTAGTATCGTATCATATTTTTTTTGTTTCTAAACAGCATCTCTTACTTGCGTATATGAAGGACTGATTTAAGGCCGATCATGTGGTACTACCTAAGTCGGACTTGTCCCTTGTATCAGTCCGTCATTACACAATGAAACTAAATGAGTTTTAGAGAACACTATAAAGGAAGATACATACTAGACGGCTGAACTTAGAATCAGTCTGTGGAGCTATGTGACTTCCAGGCATGGTGTAACTTTGTATGGTGGTTGGGTGGAAAGCTCCACAGAACTTGAAAGTTGGTGTGGGAAAATTCACACCAAAACTTTTTGTAAGAGATGCAATTGATCATTTAAGGGACTTTTTCGGCTCGCATGTAAATTGGACGTCCGGATATATGATGAATCAACGGTTTTTGCAAGCCAAGTTAAAATGACAAGTGGACAATATTCGGAAATCCAAAGATAAAAATAAGGTTGTACAATCAAGGTGAAATCCACACCAACTTTGAAACACGTTTACGCTCCTAATGCCCCAGTCCCGTGATCTTAGGGTGCACGCGTTGCATCCACGTCTATCGACCATCATAACTATACTTCACATAGTTTCGATTGAACTGGTACGGGTTAACTGGCCTTTAATTTTCACTGCTGTACAAATTTTCGTCCCGTCCGTCGAAGCAGTTTTCCACCTTTCGAATCTTCTGTGTAATACGGCAGAACGTCTTCTAAGTGTACAGACGCGATATTCGATATAATACTAATTATATAACTATTTAGTTCCTTGAGAATGCGTTAACAAAACAATCGCTAATGCAACGTTGTGTATATTGGAATACTCAATTTGTAAATTGACAGATGCGACCGTCAGTGAGATCACGTAACCTGGTGGATCTATAGTATAAATTATTTAGTATTGGGTGATAGGTGTGGAGCCCGTTGAATCACTGAACAAACTGTTCACCAGTGAGCAAGATACCTTGTTGATGACATAATTCAAAATTTTGCCAATGCGATATAGTTTTTAGTGCCCGTGAGGTCGGTATAATATATATACCAACGGGTCGGGAAAAATTAATTCTTTGGGACCGAGGTCCGAGCATGAATATTCGCCAGAGACCGAAAGGTCGAGCGGAAATTCAGCACGGACCGAGGCCCAAAGAATTATCGGCCCCAAGTGTGTATGAAATTTACCATTCGCGAATGGAGCCAGCTAAACCAATTTCTACCATCCTTGGGTTCACCTCGGCGAGAGTTGAATAAAAAAATCGAGGTTTTCCCAATCAAATAACATTGAGCTGACATGTTATCACAAACGGCGGACCCGCCTCAGCGCTAACGTTAAAGGTATTCGGTGCATATGGTAATACAATGTTAGCTAAATGTATTTGATCTGGGAACCTGACATATTCTAGCCTACCGGGCCCGAAATGCTTTCCCAAATCTCGTGCAAATTTAGTTACAAAGAGTGAACAAATCCTGCTCAGGTTTGCCATATGTAAATTTCATACCAAACTTGCGATAATTCATTTGTCACCTCTTCGTCGTTTCTGATATTTCTGCGCCCCGTCCTTGATCTCGCGGAATATTACGGACTTGGTGCAAAATGAGAGTATTGCAGCACGTGTCTGATAGATATAGATCGGTGCAGAAGGTGGGTTCGGTTTATCCCTCAATTTATCCAATTTAACAATAGTATTTAATAAGACCGGGAAGAATGTTTAGAATCTAAATGCGGTCATACCTGATAATGAACCAACTTAACCGAACAAAAGGCATCAAACATGATATTATATCTTAATGGTGGCAGCCTTTATCGAATAATCATCTAGGTTACGTAATTCCTTGAGGCAATGACCCTGTGGAGCAATAAGTGTCTCACACGTCATGGCGACGTTGACAAGTCAGGACACGTTATAGACGAGACGTAATGCGTCGTGAAAACGTTGCCGGCACGGGTCGGAAGTGATCGTGCTACAGGGAGGTGCCCTGCACGCATGCTCTGCGTCATTGATTGCGAACCGACGAGACGAATAAAATTGTTGAAGGTTAAGCTCGTGTTGCACAATTGCGGTTCAAGAGAATGTGGGTTATGTGTGTATGGACATGACTTGATGGAGATATTGCCCCTCTGAAAATAGAGTTTTGCATGTCATCAAATTTGCCCAAGGCTATACTCGAAAACGTTTGACAACGACGGAGATGAAATCACAGGTAATTACTAACGGCCCAGATACCCCCACACGTAAGTGTTATGATGCCTTAGATTATGGCGTTGATACTGGTCGTCGAGAATGCTCAGTTTGTGAGAACTAGCATTGAATTCCCTCATCTCTGCTTTGTTGTCCGACATCGAAGATGGTAACGCGTAGGAGGATGTTAGGCAATGTCGTGACGTAAGTTCGACCCCAGGCAGTGACGACTTCCCCGCGCCGCACTGGGTTACCGGGCCCCGCAGCGCATCGCTCATTGCTCGTCGAAGGAGGCCAGTGTTTCACAGGCTCCGGTGGTTGGGGGCGGATGGTCGGCGGTGGACCAGGTCGGCCGGAACGCGACGGGGCGACCTTCACGGGAGAGCTCTGGAGGTGAGCGTGGGACGGGGCGACCTACCGGGAGTCTGGGAGGACGGGACGGCGAACTCCATGCGGAGAGCTCGGGAAGGGACGCGGGATCTGGGTGCGGACCCTCCCGAGATGCCTGGAGGACGCCGGGGTACGGGCGACCCATCGGAGAGACCTGGTAGGGACCGGGGACGGGGCGACCCACCTGGGAGACTCAAGAGAGATTGGGGACGGGGCGACCCACCGGAGAGCCTGGGAGGGACCGGGGGACGGGGCGACCCGCCGGAGAGCCTGGGAGGGACCGGGGACGGGGCGACCCACCGGAGAGCCTGGGAGGGACCGGGGACGGGGCGACCACCAACTGGAAGTAGTTAAGCACGCATTTACGTCACTTTAGGAGCAACTTGATAGCTAAGTTTATAGGGCGATAGCCCAGCCTGTAATCACATATAGCCGCTCAATAATAAGACCCTGCTCCCTACAGAGCCGATGACAGGCCAGTACATTCCATCCAGTCGTTCGATTGACAATTCGTCCTGTTTTCTCCGACTTCAGAACTCGACACCGGTTCATTCTTATCATGAGACAATGACGGTTGTTAAGACGGTTGTTGATCGGCCGGGAAAAGTGAAAACGCATAATGACATGCAGATTGTCGAAAGTTTGTAAAAAAGCGACAAAAACATTAGTCGCTCTCGCACTGTTTGAGTTAATGAATGGAACAATAGTGAAGCCAGATTGTAGTCCGGTCTCATATGAGGCCGGCTGTGCTTCATATCATATTTGATGCTGTGATATTTTTTGCAACTTATTGCGAACCGTATGTGGTCGATGACGCTTTATTATATTTTTGTTATCCTCTAATACAAAACATGTTATACCAACTTGCATGCAAAATATTTTGTATATAATTTTTGGTCACTGACTTACACGAGCAGCATGTGAACATGAGTGGAAAATACGCGGAATGTTTTAATTGTTTTGTATAACATATAACACCAGTTGCTATGATCATACGTGCTAACGGTAGTTTTATGTTCACAACTAACACAACTGTATGCTGTATTAGATTCAAGGCGATTACGAGTATGTGCTGCCATTTGCCAGAAAGCCGACGTTGTCTTCTTATGCCAGTACTTACAGATACTTTTTCCATTGCGTGGGCTATTGATGAGGTGCTGAAGATATGGCAACGTGAGGTTTGAGACTTGAGTACGCTCATGTTGTAACGAGCCACTGGCGCTGGCCAGCAGAGGCAGAGAGAACAGCAGCAGGACAGAAAGCACGGCTGGTGCTCCGCTGGAGGTGCTGTCAGGTCTCTTCCGTCGTCCTGAAAACAAAAACAAAACAGCCATGAAGCATGTGACACTGTGTCATCTGTCTTTCACTTGAGCCGTTACTGGAGTGCTAAAATGCATAATCACGGGCAAAGCTTAGCTTCTTAATTAACTGAGCACTTGAGCAGTGCGTGTCATTCCCCGTCCCGATATCAGGTAATGACAGCTATACTGATACTGTACTAAGCGAGTGGAGTTGGATAGACCATGTGATTAGGTTTGTATTGTCCATTATTAGGCAAAGTGTTTGTAATTACTTTGCTAAAGATCCGTGTGTTCTTAAACAGACATCTAAAGGGGATATATTTGGCTGCAAGTCGTTGAGCTTAGCGTCGTTTGTTGCTCTGAATCAGACCACTTCTTGGATGCAAGTCATCTCATAATAACTATGGCTTGGCTGAACTAGCCCACTAGTCAGAGAATCATGGCTGAATATATGACACGTCTTCAAGCTCCTTAATTCCACGGCAATCAGGGCCACCGCACGCTTCACATTCGGTCGCTGCTTTCTGTTGTTTCACCATGCCGCCATTCAGCGTAATGTCCGAAGTTGAACATCCCGCTCCACTTGCTTTGGTTGAACTTTTAGCGTGTCTAGGTGTTATCTTTCTTCATTCACCTGCAGTTGTATTGCTTAGTATGCCAGCTATTAGCTGTGTACCATCTCCAACTTGGAAAGGCTCGCGTGCAATATCTAATATGATCTTTTGCATCTCTTCTACAAAAATAACTCGAATGTGGCTTTAGTGATGGCAACCTGTCACTCGGCAATGGAACATTTCACCATTCACCCTGGGGCATAGGCCGAAATAATCTGTAAAATGTGTTTCAGTATCCATCATAGCCCTGGCCGTAACGTGACCGGAGCGCCGGTGCCTGCGTTTCATGACTTGACGCTCCTCTCTGTGTGTGCTCTGACGCCCTGTACCGTCACACCGAGAGAGGCGTGTGTCACGTGCAGCGTCACACACCACGCGTCACACCTCGCCGTCACACCACGGCGTCACGCGTGCAGTTTTACTTTCCGAAAAATGGGTTAGACCAACTGGGTCGGTGCCGACCGGGTAAGTCGGCGACCGGCGGTGGCCAGATGGTCTGCTCTGGCTGAGCTGGATGGCTGCTACCGGCCGGTCAGAGCCGCGCACAGGAGAGGAGACCGGGCATTCAAAGAGAGGAGAACTGGCGCTGGAACTGACAGTGATCACTGGGACCAAGAGAGAGCGCAACCAGTTCACTGGGATCACGGAGAGATTGCAATGACACTGGGATAACGAAAGCACTGACACCAGTGGACCGGCGAATAAGGCGCGACGGGCTACTGGGGGCACGGCAGATACAGGACTGGTCAGTAGCCAACAATTGGAGACGTGGGCGGTCATTTTGGGGACCACAGAAAGACCGCACGTGGCCAGTGGGACCACAGGAAGTCACGAGCGGCCACATGGGAGTGTGCGACAACTGGGAGGCACATGCAGACACGGACGAGGCGAGTGCAGAGCTACTGAGAGACGTGGTGTAGGGATGCACAGCGGTGAATGAGTGTGGTTTGACCACAAACGTCCGTCGGGCGCCAGATGTCCCCAATAATTCAGGTTGAGGATTATGGGCAGTTTGTGTCCGATCAGAAATCTTCTGATCCTCTCCAGATGGCGAGAGCCGGAATAACGGGCTGCTGCAGCTTGTCCAGGAGTGGCATATCTCATGAGATACGAGAGCAGCTATCTTTGGTAACAGTTATATTTTTTGTATGAAAAAAAAAGATCTTCTGCCTGATTGTTCAAAATCGCTATTAAATGTTAGGTGAGAAACACCTTTTTGAGATGGTGTTTTACCATTTGCTCATCCATTTACAAGATAAGGTCGTAGCTCTTACAGACAGGGCCGTATATTTGTGTTCCCAAACATTTTGCATCACATATGTATTTTAAAGATAGGGGTATTACCCGATAGATTTAACAATGACGCGATTTCAGGCCATTTCATTTGGCTATAAGATCTGCCCTGCTCGCTGCTTTGTAGCACAGCATGGTGGGTGGCAGTTCCAATAAATAAGCACCAACCCGCGAAAGAAAAGAGACTGAGCATGTCACTCACACAGGCAATAAGCTTCAGTGACTCCACGCTTGGAGACTACATCAGCAATAACAGCAATAACACCAAAATACACTTCCGCTTGCAGGACTACATTCACCACAACACATCACTATAATTATTAATCAGATTTGAGACTAAATTCATTTAATGGCAATAACACAAAAACCAGCCCCGAATTTGAGACTGCATTCACTCGCAAGCTAATAAAACAAAATCCAGCCCGATTTGAAGACTTGCTTTTTCACATGGCAATAACACCAAAACCAGCCCGAGCTGGAAACATGATTCACTCACTACAGCAAATAAACACCAAAACCAGGCCCCATTTGAGACTGCATTCACTCGCACAGCAATACACCAAAAAACCAGCCCCGATGTTTTAGACTGCTTAATTCACTGGCAATAAGCCACTAAGAACGCAGGCCCCGACGGAGACTGCATTCGACTCACAAGCAATAACACCAAACTTAGCTCGCGACTGAGACTGTATTTCAACTCACACAGCATTAACACAAAATAGCCCCGATGAGACTGCATGTCTATCACACAGCAATAACACAGCTCTCAGACCCAAGCATGATCCGTGGCCGGTACATACATAAACACACTAACAATATCTGGCTTCGGATTGCCAGCAATCGCTCCAACGAATGTGCTGCATGCAAAGTGTGCTATGTGTTGTCTAATCCAGTGCTATTTTTGCACGGGATCCATGGCCAATGACCTTTGATTCGTTCATAATGAGCTCGTCACTTGTTCCAAATACATTCAACCTGTGTCTGAACTATCATAATAAAAACCCTTATCGCGTGATGATCGTTCCACTCATGCCCAGCTGCCGCTCGAAAGCACCTCCAATGCATCTCATACCTCTGGCCTCTGCTCAAAGGCGCGTATTGAAATCAACACGGCATCTGGGTGTACCATTGGAGCTAGAACAATTCGTTCCCCTGCATTGCATGCTCGCTTTACTGTTCTCAGTTGTGGTAATGCGTACATTGTGAAATACCAGTGTAAGCAATGTAGCAGACAGTGTAGCAAAAATGTGGGTCAACGTGCCAGTTGCGCAGACCCTATGTGTGATCTTATCCGCTCAGCTGCTGGTCCTCGGTCGAGAAGATTCCGTATCTTGCACCAAAACAAGTAGTGTGTGAAGAGCACCGTGCAAAGCCTTCTTTTTGCCTGTATGTACCTACACATAGCCATACATACGCTCATCTGTTCAGCTTATTGACGAAACTGCAACGGTACACTGCATATTCTTTTTGATCCAACGGCTCCAGTAGGTGATAGACCGATCTGAACCCTACAAAAATACAAGCATCAAACTGGGCTGGGAAAACGAAGCGTTTCTCCGCCACGGCCCGAAAAGCAGAAGCCGGAAAGGATTCACCTCCGATCCTGTAACCAGGCATGCGGTCGCTTAGCGCAGCCGAGTGTGAACACTCCGCGCCGATGAATATGAGGAGAGTGAAGAGCCACGTTTGGTCACCCGCTGCCGGGAGCGTGGACCCGCTGCGCCGGCCAATGGCTCTGCCAGCTGTCCAGATGGGCCCAGCTGTATAGGTAATCTGAAGGTGGTTGGTTGGAGGCTGGTAGCAGCACTGTGTCTGGCACCGGGTCTTCGCGATGGTTCGGACATGTTTTGTAAAACAGTTCGGCACCTGGATTGACCACCGGACACGGTATCAGCTGGGCTAGAAACGTCTGAGGAACCGTCGCATTCTCAGGAACTCGGAGTGTGGTGGGAGGAGAGGGAACTGCGTTCCATCAGAAGGTGAGTTCACCCAGTGGACTTGGCGGACGGGGCCATGGGAATGGAGTGGAAGTGGTCGGACAGGTCGTCGCAAGGGCGACTGCTCTGTGAGTCTCACCGCGGCAGGTCATAGCGGCCTGCTTGTGGTAAGTTTGTACAGCTTTAAAGCGTCACGACAGGAGGCGCAAACGAGGTAGACTCCGTATTCATTAGGCGCCGACAAACCGACACGGTCTATTATAGTGCTGCGGGTTTTTTTTTCAAACCCCTTTAAAAACCCCCCTTAATCCCCAAAGGAACCCCCAAAAAAAAAAGCCCCGATATCGTTGAGTGAGAAAAGATGGACATCATAGTTGGAAAAGCAAATGTAGACAATTGTCAAGCATGAACTTAATTCACATCTTACAAAGTAAGCTCGCTCTGTAATTTGAACGTTTTCAATGTTTAATTGACCAGAGGAGACTAGTGTCGTAAATTCACCGTCAAGTTTCCTTCAACTTCATTGGGACCGATTCGCCGATGGTCCTATTTCAAGACGAATTTCAGTTTCACTTTCCGTGACTAGCCTGCGGGCGTGTGCTGAAATAAAAATGCACCGAGTGGTGACGTCGGCACGCGTCTGGTCGTGCTCGTGGGCCATCTACAACACGTGTGACGCGGACGGCGTCACGATCCGACCGTCACACACCGTGACGTTTGGAGAGAGAGAGAGAGAGAGAGAGAGAGAGAGAGAGAGATATGAGAGAGAGAGAGAGAGAGAAAGAGAGAGAGAGAGAGGAGAGCAGGAGGAGAGAGGAGAGAGAGAGAGAGAGAGAGAGAGAGAGGAGAGAGAGAGAGAGAGGAGAGAGAGAGAGAGAGAGAGAGAGAAGAGCGGAGTGAGAGAGGCGGGGCTAGTGAGGGAGAGAGAGAGGTGGGGCAGAGGGATAGATAGAGATGTTGGGGGAGGGGGCAGATGGAGAGAGAGAGAGGCGCTGAAAAAGGCAGGGACCTTGGGAGGGACGGGCAGAGGGAGGAGAACTCTGGGAGCACAAACAGCTCCAGTCCGATCTTACAGGAGAAACAGACATCGAAACGGTTTGCTGACTGCCCATGGAGTGTGTAGAGATAAGCATTGCTTCAGTGTGCGAGGGGTTTCTAATAGGAGGTGGCGCCAGCAGTGTGTGGTGATTACATCGTGAAATGATGATCCACAAGATGTTAAAGCTCGTATTTATCACATTGCTGCGGAAGTTTTATGCCGAGTCAGATCATCTTCTTGCCAGTGAAATGGGATCCACACTTCCGTTTTTGTTTTCCACGTACAGCCATCATACGTTTGATACTATGTCAAGCAAAAGGTTTACTAATGTAAGTAGTAAAGAATAGTGTGCCAGGAACAATACCACTTTCACAACTTGAATACAACTTAAACACATGATAGATGTTCTTGATCGGGAGTGAATGACCCAAAAATAAGCAAGTCACGTGGAAAAGTAAAATAATCGTTTTCACCCATGCGCATCATACACACTCATCATCATTCAAACTTCTCTCACTGGTAATTGGTATGTGAGCGAGTTGATCACAAGCTTGGCAAGGAATAAGCAGTAGTTTATGGAAAATCCTCCGGAAGAACATCACAGGCCAATTCCCTTGACGTTTTGGTTCCATGCTGGCTGGTGGCGCGTAGAGCGGAGGCCTTCCATAAACTCTGCTTATTCTTGCCAAAGCTTGTGATCAAAACTCGCTCACATACCAATTACCAAAGTGGAGAGAAGTTTGAATGAATGATGGTGTGTATGATTGGGCATGGGTGAACGATTTTATTTTACTTTTCCACGTGACTTGCTTATTTTTGGGTCATTCACTCCCGATCAAGGAACATCTATCATGTGGTTTAAGTTGTATTTCACAGTGTGAAAGTGGTAATTGTTCTGGCACACTATTTTCTTTTACTATTACAGTTAGGTAACCTTTTTGCTTGAACATAGTATCAAACGCTATGATGGCTTGTACGTGGAAAAGCAAAAACGATAGTGTGGGATTCCCATTTCACTGGCAAGAAGATGATCTGACTCGGCATAAAAACTTCCGCAGCAATGTGATAAATACGAGCTTTAGACATCTTGTGGATCATCATTTCACGATGTAAATCCAAAACTGCTGCGCCACTCCTCCTATTAGCTCGCACACTGAAAGCACATGCTTTCTCTACACACTCCAATGGGCAGTCAGCAAACCGTTTCGATGTCTGTTTCTCCTGTAAAATCGGACTGTATGGGCTGTTTGTGCTACAGAGTTCTCCTCCCTCTGCCCGTCCCTCCCAAGGGTCCCTGCCTTTTTCAAACAGCGCCTCTCTCTCTCTCATCTGCCCCTCCCAACATCTCTATCTATCCTTCTGCCCACCTCTTCTCTCTCCCTCCTGCCCCGCCCCTATTCACTCCGGCTTTCTCTCCTCTCTCTCTCTCTCTCTCTCTCTCTCTCTCTCTCTCTCTCTCTTTCTCTCTCTCTCTCTCTCTCTCTCTCTCCTCATCTCCCTCTTCCCTTTCCTTCTTTTCCCTCTCTTCTCTCTCCCTCTTCTCTCCTCCATTTCTCTCTCTCTTCTCTCTTCCTCTCTCTATCTTCTTTCTCTCTCTCTCTCTCCTCTCTCATTCTCTCTCTCTCTCCAACGTAACGCGTGTGTGAACGGTCGGATTCGTGACGTCCGTCCGTCGTCACACGTGTTTGTAGATGGCCCACGAGCACGACAGACCGTGCCGACGTCACACTCGGTGCATTATTTCAGCACACGCCCGCAGGCTAGTCACGGAAAGTGAAACTAGAAATTCGTCTTTGAATAGGACATCGGCGACATCGTCCCAATGAAGTTGAAGTGTAAACTGACGGTGATATTTACGAACTAGTCTCCGTCTGTCGAATTAACATTGAAAAAACGTTCAAATTCAGAGCGAGCTACTTTTAAGATGTGAATTAAGTTCATGCTTGACAATTGTCTACATTTGCTTTTCCAACTATTTATGTCCATCTTCTCACTCAACATTATCGGGGCTGTTCCTGATAGGTAAGGTTGAAAACCCGCAGCACTATAATAGACCGTGTCGGTTGTCGGGCGCCTATGAATACGGATCTACCGTCGTTTTGGCGCCTCCTCGTGACGCTTTAAAGCTGTACAACTTACCACAAGCAGGCCGCTATGACCTGGCCGCGGTGACGACTCACAGAGCAGTCGCCTGCGGACGACCTGTCCGACACTTCCACTCCAGTTCCCATGGCCCCGTCCGCCAATCACTGGGTGAACTCACCTCTGATGGAACCAGTTCCCTCTCCTCCCACACACTCCAGTTCCTGAGAATGCGACGGTCCTCAGACGTTTCCAGCCCAGCTGACGTGTGCCGGTGGTCCATCCAGGTGCCGACTGTACAAACATGTCCGAACCATCGCGAAGACCCGGTGCCAACACAGTGCTGCTACCAGCCTCCAACACTACCTTCAGATTACCTATACAGCTGGGCCCATCTGGGACAGGCGTGGCAGAGCCATTGGTCCGGCGCAGCGGGTTCCACGCTCACCGGCAGCGGGTGACAAACGTGGCTCTTCACTCTCCTCATATCTCATCGGCGCGGAGTGTTCACACTCGGCTGCCGCTTAAGCTGACCGCATGCGGTACAGGATTCGGATGGTGAATTCCTTTCCGCTTCTGCTTTGCGGGCGTGGCGAGAACCGCTTCGGTTTCCCAGCCAGTTTGATGCTGCTATTTTTGTAGGGGTTCAGATCGGTCTATCACCTCTGGAGCCGTTGGATCAAAAAGAATATGCAGTGTACGTGCAGTTTCGTCATATAAGCTGTAACAGATGAGTATGTATGGCTATGTGTAGGTACATACATGCAAAAAGAAGGCTTTGCACGGGATGCTCTTGCACACACTACTTGTTTGGTGCAAAGATACGTGAATCTTCTCGACCAGACCAGCAGCTGAGGGATAAGATCACACAATAGGGTCTGCGCAACTGGTCGTTGACCCACATTTTTGCTACACTGTCTGCTACATTGCTACACTGGTATTTACAATGTACGCTACCACACTGAGACAGTAAAGCGAGCATGCAATGCAGGGGAACGATTGTCTCGCTCCAATGGTTACACCAGATGCCGTGTTGATTCAATACGCGCCTTTGAGCAGAGTGCCAGAGATGAGTATGCTTGGCAGGTGCTTTGAGCGGCAGCTGGCATTGAGTGGAACGAATCATCATCGCGATAGGGGTTGTTTATTATGATTAGTTCAGACACAGTGTGAATGTATTGGAACAAGTGCGAGCTCATTGATGAGCGAAGATCAAAGTCTTGGCCATGGATCCGTGCAAAAGTAGCACTGGGATTAGACAACACATAGCACACTTTGCATGCAGCACATTCGTGGAGCGATTGCTGGCAATTCCGAGCCAGGTATCGTAGTGTGTTTATGTATGTACCTGGCCACGGATCTGCTGGTCTGAGGAGGCTGTGGTGTTATTGCTGTGTGAGTGAATGCAGTCTCCAGTCGGGGGCTAGTTTTGGTGTTATTGCTGTGTGAGTGAATGCAGTCTCCAGTCGGGGCTAGTTTTGGTGTTATTGCTGTGTGAGTGAATGCAGTCTCCAGTCGGGGCTGGTTTTAGTGTTATTGCTATGTGAATTAATGCAGTCTAAAATCGGGGCTGGTTTTGGTGTTATTGCTGTACGAGTGAATGCAGTCTCAAATAGGGGCTGGTTTTGGTGTTATTGCTGTGTGAGTGAATGCAGTGTCCAGTCGGGGCTGGTTTTGGTGTTATTGCCATGTGAATAAATGCAGTCTCAAATCGGGGCTGGTTTTGTTGTTATTGCTGTGCGAGTGAATGCAGTCTCAAATCGGGGCTGGTTTTGGTGTTATTGCCATGTGAATGAATTTAGTCTCAAATCTGATAATAATTATAGTGATGCTGTTTTGTGTGTGAATGTAGTCTTCAAGCGGAAGTTATTTTGGTGTTATTGCTGTTATTGCTGAATGTAGTCTCCAAGCGGGAGTCACTGAAGTGTTATTGCTGTGTGAGTGAATGCTCAGTCTCTTTCTTTCGGGGTTGGTGCGTTATTTATGAACTGCCACCACCATGCTTGTGCTACAAAGCAGCGAGGCAGGGCAGATCTTTAGCCAAATGAATGGGCCTGAAATCGCGTCATGTTAAATCACGGGTAATACCCCTATCTTTAAATACATATGTTGATGCAAATGTTTGGAACACAAATATACGGCCCTGTTTAAGACTACGACTTATTGTAAATGGATGAGCAATGTAAAAACATTCTCAAAAAGTTTGTTTCTCACCTAAACGATATTAATAGCATTTTGAACAATCAGCAGAAGATCTTTTTTTCATAAAAATATAATTGTTACCAAAATAGCTGCTCTCGTATCTCATGAGATATGCCACTCTGGACAGCTGCCAGCAGCCCGTTATTCCGGCTCTGGCCATCTGGAGAGGATCAGAAGATTCTGATCGGACACAAACTGCCCATAATCCTCACCTGAATATGGGGACATCTGGCGCCCGGAGCGGACGTTTGTGGGTCAAACCACACTCATTCCACCGCTGTGCATCCTACACCACGTCTCTCAGTAGCTCTGCACTGCTCGTCCGTGTCTACATGTGGTCCCAGTTGTCGCACACTCCCATGGTGGCCGCTCGTGCTTCTCTGTGGTCCCACTGGCCACGTGCGTCTTTCTGTGGTCCCAAATGACCGCCCACGTCTCCCAATTGTGCTACTGACCAGTCCCTGTATCTGCCGTGCCCCCAGTTGCCCGCCGCGCCTATTCGCGGTCCCACTGGTGTCAGTGCCTTTCAGTGATCCCAGTGTCATTGCATCTCTCCGTGATCCCAGTGACTGGTTGCGTCTCTCTGTGGTCCCAGTGATCACTGCAGTTCCAGCGCCAGGTCTCCTCTCTTGTGACTGCCCGGTCTCCTCTCCTGTGGCGGCTCTGACCGGCCGGTAGCAGCCATCCAGCTCAGCCAGAGCAGACCATCTGCACGCATCCGGTCGCGACTTAACCGTCCGGCACCGACCCGTTTGGTCTAACCATTTTTTTTTTCGGAAAGTAAAACTGCACGCGTGACGGCGTGGTGGTGACGGCGAAAGGTGTGACGCGTGGGTGTGTGAAGCTGCAGCGTGACACAGCCTCTCTCGGTGTGACGGTACAGGGCGTCTAGAGCAACACACAGAGAAGGCAAGCGTCAGTAATGAAACGCAGGCACCGGCGCTTCCGGTCACGTTTACGGCCCGGGCTATGATCGGATACTGAAACACATTTTATGCAGAATTTTTTCGGCCTATGCCCAGTAGAGGATTCTCGCAGTAATGTGGAGGGTGATTGGTGAAATGTTTCATTGCCGAGTGACAGGGTTGCATCACTAAAGCACATTCGAGTTATTTTTGTTAGAAGAGATCAAAAGATATAATTAGAATATTGCACGCGAGGCTTTCCAAGTTGGAGATGGTACAGCAGCTAATAGCTGGCATACTAGCAATACAACTGCAGGTGAATGCAGAAAGTAACACCTAGACACGCTAAAAGTTCACAAAGCAAGTGGAGCGGGATGTTCAACTTCGGACATTACGCTGAATGGCGGCATGGTGAAACACAGAAACGCAGCGAACCGAATGTCGAAGCGTGCGGCTGGCCCTGATTGCCGTGGATTAGGAGCTTGGAAGACGTGTCATATATTCAGGCCATGGATTCTCTGACTAGTGGGCTAGTTTTTCAGCCAAGCCATAGTTAATTATGAGATGATTTGCAATCCAAGAAGTGGTCTGATTCCGAGCAACACAACGCGCTTAAGCTCAACGACTTGCAGCAATATCACCCCCTTTAGATGTCTGTTTAAGAACACACGGGATCTTTTAGCAAAGTAATTCAACAACTTTGCCTTAATAATGGATAATACAAAACCCTTATCACACATGGTCTATCCAACTCCACTCGCTTAGTAAGTATCAGTATAAGCTGTCATTACTGATATCGGGACGGGGAATGACACGCACTGCTCAGTGCTCAGTTATTAAAAAGCTAAGCTTTTGCCGTGATTAATGCATTTTACGCACTCCAGTAAGGCGCAAGTGAAAGACAGATGGCACAGTGTCCAATGCTTCATGGCTGTTTTGTCTTTTGGTTTTCAAGGACGAAGGAAGAGACCTGACGCACCTCCAGCGGAGCAGCCAGCCCGTGCTTTCTTCTGCTGTGTTCTCTCTGCTTTGCTGGCCCAGCCCGCCAGTGGCCGTTACACATTGAGCGTACTCAGTCTCAACCTCAACGTTGCCATATCTTCAGCACGCTCATCAATAGCCCACGCAATTGGAAAAAGTAGTCTGTAAGTACTGGCATAAGAAGACAACGTCGGCTTTCTGGCAAATGGCAAGACATACTCGTAACGCTTGAAATCTAATAAGATAAGTTGTCGTTAGTGTGGAAGCATTAAAACTAACCGTTAGCACGTATGATCATAGCAACTGGGTGTTATATGTTATAAAATAAATTAAAACTTCCGGTAATTTTTTCCACTCATGTTCACATGCCTGCTCGTGGTAAGTCAGTGACCAAAAATTTATACAAATATTTTGCATGCAAGTTGTATATACATGTTTTGTATTAGAGGATAACAAAAATATAATAAAGCGTCATCGACAACATACGTTCCGCAATAAGTTGGCAAACATATCACAGCATCAAATATGATATGAAGCACAGCCGGCGCTCAATTATGAGACGGACTACAAATCTTGGCTTCAACTATTGTTTCCTTCATTAACTCAAACAGTGCGAGAGCGATAATGGTTTTTGTCGCTTTTTTACAACTTTCGACATCTGCATGTCATTATGCGTTTTTCACTTTTTCACGGCCGATCAACAACCGTCTTAACAACGTCATTGTTCATGAATAGAATGAACCCGGTGTCGAGTTCTGAAGGTCGGTAGAAAACAGGACGAATTGTCAATCGAACGACTGGATGGAATGTACTGGCTGTCATCGGCTCTTGTACGGGAGCAGGGTTTATTATTGAGCGGCTATATGTGATTTACAGGCTGGGCTATAGCCCCTATAAACTTAGCTATCAAGTTGCTCCAAAGTGACGTAATGCGTGCTAACTACTTCCAGTTGGTGGTCGCCCCGTCGCCCGGTCCTCCAGGCTCTCCGATCGTGTCGCCCCGTCCCTCGGGTCCTCCAGGCTCTCCGATGGGTCCGCCCCGTCCCCTGGTCCCTCCAGGCTCTCCGGTGGTCCGCCCCGTCCACAGTCCTCCCAGGCTCTCCGGTGGGGTCACCAGTCCCCAATCTCTCTTGAGTCTCCCAAGGTCTCCGGCGGGTCGCCCTCGTCCCGGTTCCCTCCAGGCTCTCCGAATGGGTCCGCCCGTCCCGTCCCTCCCAGGCTCTCCGGTGGGTCGCCCCGTCCCCGGTCCCTCCCAGGCTCTCCGATGGGTCGCCCCGTCGCGTTCCGGGCCGACCTGGTCCACCGCCCGACCTGCCGCTCCCCCACCAAACGAGCCGTGAAAACTGGCCTCCTTTCCGACGAGCAACTGAGCTGCTGCGCGCGGCCCGGCCCAGTGCGGCGCGGGGAAGTACGTCACTGCCTGGGGTCGGAACTACGCCACGAAACATTGCCTAACATCACTCCCTGCCGTACATGCCTTCGATGGATGCGGACAACAAAGCAAAGATGAGGATTCATGCTATGTTTCTCACAAATGGAGCATTCCATGACAGATCGACCAAGTCATAACGCCATACATCTAAGGCATCAATAACACTACGTGTCGGGGGTTATCTGGGCCGTAGATTTACGCTGTGAATTTTCATCTCCGTCCGTCAAACGGTTTTCGAGTTATAGCCTTGGGCAAATTTGTAATGACATGCAAAACTCTAATTTTCAGAGGGCAATATCTCCCATCTAAGTCATGCGAGTCCCATAAACACACATAACCACACAACTTTGAACGCAATTGTGCAACAGAGCTTAACTCAACGACATTTTATTCGTCTCGTCGAGTTGCAATCAATGACGCAGAGCATGACGCCTGCAGGTCACCTCCCCTAGTAGCACAGATTACTTTCACGACGTTGTGGCAACGTTTTCACGACGCAATTACGTCGTATGAACGTTGTCCTGACGTTGTCAACGTTGCCATGACGTTGTGAGACAACATTATGTGCTACTAGGGTCATTGCGTCAAGGTTACGTAACCTGAGATTGATATTCCAAATGAACAGGCTGATTATATATAATATCATTTGTTGAAATTGGCCGTTTTGTTCGGTTAAGTTGAGGTTCGTTATCAGTGGATGACCCATTTAGCTATTTCTATAACATTCTCGGTCTTTAAATACTATTGTTAAATTGGATAAATTGAGGATAAACCGACACCACCATCTGCAAGATTATATAATACAACACGGGGCCTGACAAATAATTATTTTGCACCAAGGTCCAAGCTAAATATTCCGCCCGAGATCGAAGGTCGAGGGCGGAAAATTCAAACACGGACCGAGGTACCAAATAATTATTCCGGCCCAAGTTTGGTATGAAATTTACCATATGCAACTGAGCAGGATTTGTTCACTCTTTGTACTATTTGCACGAGATTTGGGAAAGCATTTCGGCCCGGGGCAGAAATGTTTTCCCAGATCAAATAACATTTAGCTAAAATGTTTTACCATATGCCGAGATATCCCTTTAACGTTAGCACGTGAGGGCGGTATAACATTTCAGCTCACTGTTCATTTGGATCTGGGAAAACCTCTGATTTTTCTTTATTCAAACTTCGTCGCCGAGGTTGAAAAGCAAGGATGGTAAAAAAGTGGCTTTTAGCTGTCCATTTCAGCGACATGGTAAATTCCATACACACTTGGGCCGGAAAGATTCTTTGGGACCTCGGTCCGTTTGCTTGAGATTTTCCGCCCTCGACCTTCGGTCTCTGGCGGAATATTCAGCTCGGACCTCGGTCCCAAAGAATTATTTTCCCGACCCCGTGTGGTATTATATAATACCGCCCTCACGTGCTAACGTTAAAGGAATATATCGGCATATGGCAAATTGAATTATGTCATCACGGGATCTTGCTCACTGAGTGGAAAAGTTTGTCAGTGATTCAAACGGCCCACACCCTCTTATTTCACCCAATACAAATAACTAATTTTAACTAAGAACATGCCAGAATTACGTGATTCCACCTGAGGTCACATGTCAAATTTACAAATTTTATATTCCAATTCACACAAAATATTGCATTGCATTAGTTTGTGGTTAACGGCAATTCTCATTATAAATAGGTTTATATAATTCGAGTTATTTATATGGAAGATATCGCCCGCTGAAAATTAAGACTTTGCCCGATATTCAAGAGATTCCAAGGCTGGAAAACTGTTCGACGGACGGGACAGAACATTTGTACAGCGTGAATTAACGGCCCAGTTAACCCCGATACCTAGTTCAATCGAACTATGTGAAGTATGATGTTATGGATTGGTCGATATGACGTGGAATGCACCGGGTGACCTAAGATCACGTGACCTGGAGGCATGGGCGTAGAAACGTTTTCAAAGTTGGTGTGGATTGTCATTGATGTAAACTTATTTTTTTCTTTGGATTTCCCGAATTTTGTCCACTTGTATTTTAATTGGTGCAAAAACCAGTTGTCACATATAAACGGACAGTCCAAATTTACATGCGACCCGAAAAAGTCCCTTAAATGATCAAAATTGCATCTCTCTTACAAAAAGTTTGTGTGGATTTTCCACACCAACTTTCAAGTTGGTGTGGAGCTTTCCACACCAACCACATACAAAGTTACACCCATGCCTGGAGGTCACATAGCGTCCACAGGACTGATTCTAAGTTCAGCCGTTCTAGTATGTATCTTCCCTTTTAGTGTCTAAAACTCATTTAGTTTCACTTGTGTACATGAAGGACTGATACAAGGGAACAAGTGGTACCTACTTAGGTAGGTACCACATGATCGGCCTTAAATCAGTCCTTCATATACGCAAAAGTGAAATGAGATGAGTTTTAGAAACAAAAAAATTATGATACATACTAGACCGGCTGTACAGTCTAGGGTAAATGTTCTGTCCGTGCAAAAGTTCTGTCCGCTGTTTCTGCCTCTGTCTGTCGGTGCTTGCACGCAGTGGAATATGCAATTTTATAGCCTCTCCCCCCGGTCCAGGGGCGCGGGCAAAAATAGGATTTCGCAATAGATTTCACTGCATGTTAAGACAAACAGCACGCGATAGACAAGTTTGACATTGAACTTAACAGGTGCGCTTAACCAAAGTTTTTAGAAATACTTTTACGCTAGCTTCCGTAGACGAAAACAAACATCGCCCCAGGAAAATGGAGGATTTATTCGAATAGAGCACTGAAAGGACTGCTACTAGCCGTTTTCACGAAGAATTTAATCACCGGGAACATCTTCATCGGTTGAGGTGGTGAAGTGAACAGAACATCTACCCTAGACTGTACATACCATTGGAAGAAAAAGTCGACGAGATAAGCTTGATGCTGTTTTGTTGAAATATCTAGCACAGTTACGTGCAAATTTATTATAAAAAGACCATGATTTTTTGTATCCTATTGCACAAATTTAAATACAATATTTAGAGAGAAAACACTATCTCCAATTTTTGTACACCGAAGGCTTGTGGTTTTCAAACGACCACTAATTGCCTTACAGAGGGCCTTGTCTTGATGTCGATTCTGACATGAAAGAAGTAAGTGACCACATGACAAAATCACGTAATTTGACCTAAAATAACGTACTGAAATAAAACAAAAAAAATAAATGGTAAAAATATATCATATTAATTTATGGTTCCTGATGATTCTGATAATGTATAGGTTTATATGATTTGCATTATTTCTGTGGGAGATATTTCCCGCTGACAACTTGGTACAGTCTTGCTTGACATTAGAAGTTGCCTGAGGCTGTAACTCAAGAACCGTTCAACGGACGGGCTGGAAAATTCACAGCGTGAATCTACGGCCCAGATAACCCAGACACGTGGTTGTATCGACATCTGAGATATAGGATGTTATTTCGATTTTTGGGGCCGGTCTGTCCTGGAATGAATACTCCGAGTGGCATGACATTGAACACCAACAATGACAACATCATACTACCCTGTTATTCAGTTTTAGCTTTGTCTCTGAACATCACATGAATTTCACACGTTTCAAGAATCAGTTGTCAAATAACTATATCTAATATCTAAGAAAATGACCTACCAGTCTTGATATGCCAGGTCAATTACCACTCCGCACCTCCTCAGCTAACCGCCCCTCCATCTTTTACCAGACTCAGTTCACTCGAACCAGTCACTGTCACTCGAAACTCGAGTCACTGCGCACCACCCCCGCTGACAGCCCCTCCCCTCCGTCTCCCGCAGACTCGAGTCACTCGAGTCGGAGTTAGATCCGGCCGTCACCGTGCCTCTCCAGCTGACAGCCCCCTCCCCTCCGTCTCCCGCAGACTCGAGT
>VOPJ01007397.1:0-23286 GCA_014673585.1 Semibalanus balanoides
TAATCATAATGTCATTGCATAAGGCTATCAGATGACGAAAACCGCTTGTCAAACGGATGCGGAATTCAAAAGATATAAGCTTCTGACCAGCGTCGCGGTCTGGCCGGGACGGGCCGGGTCGGGTCGGCCGCTTATATGTGATAAAAATCCGGTATTCAATGAGGACACGCTCCGCGCTTCGCGCTCGCTCGTAACAAGATGAAAAAATCTGAACTCATAACTGATGTTAGAGATTGTTTGCATACTATAATTATATTGAAATACTATACTATACTTATATTGTATACTATACTATATTATATTATATTGTATACTATATTATATCTCCACATCAATTTCGATAATAACTTCATATAAATAACAACCCATGTTAAAAAAGTTTTGGGGTATTCTTGTACCGGTATTACTTGCTAACAAACATGATACATTCGAAATCGAAGGTCATCAATAATTGAACCAATAACAAAACAATTCACTAACATTTAAGCGATAAAATTTATATCCGTTCAATACTTTGTTGCGCAAGTTAAGAAACATGCTGAAGCAGCCCAGAAGAAAAAGGAGCTTTTCCAACACACAGTGACCATCAACAGAGATGAACAAAGATACATCAGAGATCAACTGAAAAACACAGATACATCAAAGACGCAATATGGAAACAGGCAAAGGCTGAAAACATGGTGGCAAACATTCAATGTAGGAGACATGCCCCTCGGCAGCAGATGCAAAAGATAACATCATGCAATTGTGGAAACAATCTTGAAAAACAGCAGCAACTATTGATAAAAATATCACATTCATCCGGTGACGAGTGTATATCACATGATGAATTGGCAAGAAAATAAACGGAATGCCGACGAAGAGCAAGAGCAAAAACACAAAAACCGGCTGAAAACCTGACACAACGAAAGTGCTCAAGGATAACACAAATTCAAGCAAGTTATGTGACACATTGGTATTTTTCCTGACGTCCATCTGACTTTCTCAGTTCCGCCATAACCAAAGAGAGTTGGAGAGGCCATGGCGGCGGCATCAGCCCATCTAATCCGGCTATCTCCCACCGGTGATCATGAACATGCTGTGCGGAGGCGACTCCCACAGCTGGTGTCTCCCCAATCCCCGGACTACCGTGACGATGCAGTGGTCTTGCGGTCGCCGCCGAAGGCGGCGGAGCAGAGACCGGTCCTGGCGTGGCGGACACTCGTATTGCCATGGGTCTGGGGGGCGGCAAGCTCGAGGATTGGGGCTGGTCTCGGTCGTGCCATCACCTCGGATCATCCTGCCTCGCCGCCTTCCTGTCTCCCGGGGACAATGCGCTCTCCGGATCATGTGCGGGAGACACGGTGGGTCTGGGAGGCATGCTTGACCTACATGCGGGAACGGCACTCTACCAGTCCATTGAACGTTTCATTAGGTCTCGGCCTCGGCTAGCATGACGAATCGGTGAATGCGCCATGTGCGCCGAGGAAGATGTCGGCCTCCATAGGCGACGAGACCTTCGAGTGACCGCGACGGTGCTACTTGTGTGGCCGAGTCACGAAGCAAGTAGGTGGCACTGTCAAGTGCGACGTGCGGGAGGGCTGCTGGTGCGGGCCGGCAGCCGCCCCCAAAACGGGCCTCGGGGGGGGACTGGGGGCTGGTCTGCGCGGTAGCGTTCGACACCGGACGGCCGTTACACGTGTCTCAGGCTGCTGCGCCGCGAATCGCGCTGCTGTCTGGGACTGTGATGCGAAAGGACGTACAGGTGCCGAGGCCTAGGACGGGGCGGGGAGCCGGCACGGCGCCCAAGCCGGCGAGCCGACCGGTGGCAGCCCATGACCGGCGACCGCCGGCTCGGCCCAAGCCCGGCGACCCAGCAGCCGTGCGAACCAGTAGCCGCGACGAGCACAGGCGGCCCAGCCGGGCCAAGCGGCTTTTCGGATTCATAGGTAAGCTACATTGCCTAGTTTTCATTAGTATGCATAACTCTTGTAGGTATAATTGTCCACAAAGGACAGACACAACAATGTGCGCTGTCAGAAACAATTAAAATTAATTATTCACAGTTTCTCCTATGTAAGCTTTGCCTTAATATCACAAGATGAAAACAATCTGAACCCATAACTGATGTTAGAGATTGTTTGCATACTATAATTATATTGAAAAACTATACTATACTTATATTGTATACTATACTACATTATATTGTATACTATATTATATCTCCACATCAATTTCGATAATAACTTCATATAAATAACAACCCATGTTGAAAAACAAGTTTTGAGGTATTCTTGTACCGGTATTACTTGCTGCTGTGTTGTAAACAAACATGATACATTCGAAATCGAAGGTCATAAATAATTGAACCAATAACAAAACAATTCACTAACATTTAAGTGATAAAATGTATATCCGTTCAATACTTTGTTGCGCAAGTATGAAACATGCTGAAGCAGCCCAGAAGAAAAGGGAGCTTTTCCAATATATAGTGACCATCAACAGAGATGAACAAAGATACATCAGAGATCAACAGAAAAACACAGATACATCAAAGACGCAATATGGAAACAGACAATGGCTGAAAGCATGGTGGCAAACATTCAATGTAGGAAACATGTCCCTCGGCAGCAGATGCAAAAGATAACATCATGCA
The DNA here is from genome assembly GCA_014673585.1 of Semibalanus balanoides. NCBI lineage: Eukaryota > Metazoa > Arthropoda > Thecostraca > Balanomorpha > Balanidae > Semibalanus > Semibalanus balanoides. The sequence goes on from VOPJ01007397.1 coordinate 2,636, forward strand.
ATTGTGGAAACAAGCTTGAAAAACAGCAGCAAGTATTGAGAAAATAAAACATTCATCCGGTGACGAGTGTATATCACATGATGAATTGGAAAGATAATAAACGGAATGCCGAAGAAGAGCATCAGCAAGAAGAACACAAAATCGGCTAAAAGCGAGACACTACGGAAACACTAAAAGCAAACCAAACTTAGAGATGGTTTGTGAGTGCACTGACAGCGCAGGAGCGTGAGTCCTTCGCGGGCTCGTAGTGGCTACTCCTCACAAGGTCACGGGTGGACATGTACAATTTTCAGCAGCTAAAGCGGACTGCATACATCCACCAGCCCATACGTGCGCAAGAACGCAAAACACGCCCTGATGTGTCTGCAGCCCGTAAATGGCACGTCCTGATCAGGCCGGCGGTCTACAAGCCGAGCCCTGTGGCCGCGGGATGGCCACAGTAATGCTGAAAGAGGACCTGCGGTGGCCGGGGCTCTGTGAACGTGTGCATGGCGAAGCGCACGTCTCATTACGCGATGGAACGTGTCGGCCCAGTTACAGAAGTCTTGTATGTGTGCCATTCCGCAGTAATATGGTGGCAGAACATTTACCGGCTGACGCAATACCCTTTTTCCTGGGGGCTCGTACCCCCTAAACACGGACACGCAGTGATTGCCGTACCCGGGCGGAGGGCTAAATGGTTAAACCAAGGCTCTGTTTCAGCACTGCTATCAGCGCATCATGAGGCTAGCTTTCTGTGCCATTGCGTGACTGATAAATGCTTGCTGTGTAAATTAGGGCAATGCTCACTAGCGTGCCTCTCGAGGGACCTCCGATAATTGTGTTAGTGCATACTGTTTATTTTGCGATTTGGAATAATCTTCAGCAACTGAAGTGCATATGGAGAAAAGAAACGATGGCTAAATTCAGAAAATGAGCTCCTGTAGTGCAGTGTCAGCAATCTACATGGCGATTGAGTGGGCCACTCTGTCTTATGAATGTATCAAGACAATTCGGGAATGCGGAGATTCTAGTCAACTAGCGGGCCTGGTAAAGTCCGTCTCCGAATAAGTGTCTCCGCTGTATTGTTGTGGTGCATGTTTCTGCGGCCCATATGAACGTTACACAGTCATCAATTTACGATTTGTAGCTGTGTCTTGTGTGTTGGTATCTTCGAGTGTGTCATTAAGGAGGGAATGGTTCACATCAAATTATATTTGAGTTGAGAGGCCATTCGTTTGCTGGATTTGCATTGAAATTTAAGTAGTGTAGACGTTAAAAGCACCACAGGAGGTCAAATCGAAAGTAAATTTGAGTTTGGTTGAAATTGTAAAAGCCCTAGTGTACTTTGAATAGACCGCTTAAAGCCCGATGTCGTCATATCTTTTATCAAATGTTGATGAAAGTAGACTTTGTATTTAACACTTTGGCTATACATTAGCCAATACACTAATCATCAATGCATGCGTAAACGGATTTATCTATATTCGCGAACAATTCCCTTCACATACGTACATAAGCCAAATACTAAACTTAGTTTTCATGAATTGAGCATGTTTTAGAACAAAATGTCCAGAATCGTTGTTCGGTATCAGCATTACTCATATTTTGCACTTCAGCAGCGTATACATCGGACAACTTTAAGAGGTTAAACATTCTTGACCTTTAAAACGTTCGACGATTATCGCACGTAACTCGATTGTAATAACGAAAAGTTTGTCGCGTGGCTTCTTTTTTATTCGTTTAAATAGTTATTTTGTAATACCATGAAAGTGTTGTGTGCAGGCGGATGAAGCGCGACGCAATGTGCCGAACACGCTCAACCGCTTTGACAAAGAAACTGGATGTCGGGCATAATTGTGCACTCGAAGTCCAGCTCATAACAAATGATCGTCATCAGATGAAATGCACATGCAGATGTTGTTTGTTGAATAGGAATGTTCACCTTGGCGTGCTTCATTTTCCACTGTTCATAGCGTTTGGCATTCGGTGCAAGTGGGATAAAGAGTTGCGCGAACATATATATTTGTTGTTAATCCGTTCATTGTCTGGTTCTAAGGGTTGATGTTGTCGGGTCAGAACGCTTGGTGCAAGGTATGTTTTCTTCGACTGCAAAGTCCATAGCGATATTGGCACCATGATAGAAGCGAACTACGCTACATGTAGTCAGGGGTGGTGGTGGCCCGGATTGTTGAGAATTGACACAAACGTTACTCAAAAATCCTGGTGACGGGAGCTGCATTGTTACGGTGGCCAAGCGCAGGGGTCGAGGGGGCGATGGTCGCGTATGGGATGCGGCCAGTCTGCGTGCAGAGGTAGTTGAGCGCTTGACTGGGGACGAAGATCTCAAGGCGATAATTGCGGCGTTGACGAGAGATGATGTTGACGCGTACCTACTGAGGATGCGTGACTCTCGTGAGTGCGGTGGCGAGCCAGAGCTAGTCACGGCAGCGTGCATCGTCCAACACAGAATCTGTGTTTGGCAAGATGGTCGTATGTTCGCCGAGTACGGCGACCAGTACGAGCGAGCGGTACACCTGCGATACTCGGGTGGCAATCACTATGATTTGTACCGCGTGTCGCCGTCAGCAATCGCAGTGCCGGCTGACGCGCAGCGTGATCACGGCCCTCTGCCGCCGGTCCGGTCTGGTCTGACGGTAAAACCGCCAGTGTGGCTGTTCAGTCGAACGCGAGGGGACGTGGTGGCCGTCCGAAAAAGCTGAAACGAGTCATGCCAAATCCCAGATTTGGGGATGGTTCGGTAGCGGCAGCTGCTCCCGCGGCCGAATGCGCTGCTCCGGATCTCGAAGATTGCCGTTTGAGCCGTCGTTGGAGCCAGCAATCGCGTGGTGTCTGCCTCAGGAAAAAATGCACCAGTCGGAACCTGACCCAATCAAGTGTTGAGGGCGACGGGCAGTCAAATCCAGTTGGCAGGCCGCAGATGCCACGGCAGGTCCTGAAGAGGACGCCGGGGCCGCCCGAAAAAGCGGACACGTTTCGTAGCAAAGCCGAAGGGTGGGAACGACTCGGAACCGGCAGTTGCTAATAATATATGAATGTGTAACTTGTTGTAATACGACTTGTATTTGAGATAATACATAACATAACAGTATCACAGACGAAGCAACTATTAGAGGTCACAGTAACATGATAACGGTTAAACACACAATATACACTATAGCCCAGCTCGTTGTGTTCGACGGCAATAGTAAAGCCTGACTTGATGTGACTTGTCCATCTTGTCGTTTCAGATACGATTTTAGTGTCCCAGGAGCATTAAACAGCCTGGATGGGTATGAGGAAGGAGAAGGAGAAGAGTGCTGGCTGTATGAAGAAACAGCGGAGGACGAAGAATTGTGGGCCCCCGCCACTGCAAGTGTTGTGACCAATGCCGGCTCCGCTCCCGAGTTCTCTACGGCTGTCGCCGACGTCGCTCCCGCTCCCGCGCGCGTCATGAACGACGGCTCCGCTCCTGTTCTCGTGCGATCTGCAGCAGCCGCAGTCACCCCGCCGGCTCTGCCCCCGCCAGCAGCCCCCGCGCTCAGCAGCCGCCATAGGTGAACTATTCTTAAGGGACACTGCCACCTTAACATTATATTTGAGTTGAGATAGCCATTTTGCGTGCTAGGCATTGCAATTATCTATGGTATAAGCAGGGGCGTCGCCACGATATTTTGAGTGAGGGGGACGGACACTGGTTTATCCAGCCGTCGGTTTGGGGGTAACTTTTTTGGGCAAAAAGGTACCCCATTTTGTTATCCCTGAATATGGGCCGGTCGCCTTTTTTGGTATTATAGCTTAAAAAAGCAATAAAAAACGCAAAGCCAATATATTTGTTAGCATAATGCTACGGAATATAACACATAAGCAGTAATAGTGTATCTCAAACGACACGTGGGTGTCGCCGAAGTTTTAAGTGGGGCGTCAGCTGAAATTGAAGAAAAATGCTTCTTATGGCAGCATTTCAATATGAATTTCCATGGTTATTTGTAGGTTACCTTCTAAATTATTTAGCGCCGCGAAATTTTTACGGTGTTGCCTGATAAAACCAGAAATATAGGATGGCGGGCCTCCGGGCCTTGTAGAGATAAGTGGCTAAGACAAATTTGTATTAAGCAATTGCGAAACTTGCCGCAAAGCGGCGTGAAATTTTACCAGTTTGTTTTACTGCGGATAGCTGGACTTTTGACTGCACTGCAAAGGCATTTCGACGATAAATTGTTATTTTTCCTTTATTGATCAATTGTTAACCTTGTACAGTTATTCTCCTAAAGGCAAAAGCCATGATACATGATAATCCGATTGCTTTTTCTTGTTAGAGACTTCATCGTTCGGGGGGGAGGGGCAAACTGGCCACTTTATGCCTGGGGCACGGCTCTAAATGCCCCCTGGATCCGCTAGTGCTGGTAACACGTATCAGTGTACATAATTTGAAAGCAGCGAGAGGCAGCCTACGACTTTTACGCGCATAAATGGTCCCTGTGTATCTGGAGGAGCTTGGCCTTGGCGGGAGATGCTCAGGGAGATTGGTCGGGGCCTGGTTCCCACTATAAGGAAATAGTCACCATCAAAATTGGTTTTGAACTGAGATAGCAGTTTTGTAGCCCGTGTTGAAAAACCCATAACTCCAAGTATTCTGGGCTGAAAGGGCCCTCCAGCCGAATATATTTGACTTTTTGTCGAAGGATTGTGGGCCTTACACACCTGGGCAGAGGCTATACAGTAACCTTACGCGACTACACATTCGAATCTGATTGGCTGAGCCACGTTTGAAGTTGCGGAGAGTACGCATATAGTTTTGATGAAATTAATAATTACGTCCTGTCCTGAATCGGCGCGATGGATGGCTATTTTTGACATTATGAAAAGAAGTTGTATTTGAAAATATAATTAAATTGTGTTGGAAAAAAACAATCCAAGGTGAACTATTTCTATATAAGGGAGATTTCCTTTCATTAGATCTTCGGTCCAGCAAGCTGGGCATCACTGGAGCAGGTTCCGGGTGCCGATGTTCGCGTCTTTGCGTTCGCGTTGCCTTTTTTCGGAGCTGGACAGGGCAGACTAGCTAAAATGTCCGCCTAATTTTTTTATGAATTCTGAGTGAAACCAAAAGGGAAATAAAGTCAAAATGGGAATAAGGCCGAGCACATGCTTTCCAAACGCATACGATATTGAAAAAATGCATTGTTTCCGAGTGAAGTGCAGATAAATGCCTGGGGAGACTTCCAAAACTGGAGGGATAATCCCCCAGCACCTACGGCTGGGGACCGTGTCCCCCCGTTCCCCATCCCTGGGGCGGACGCCCCTGGGTAATAAGTTAAAAAACCACTTGAGGTCGAATCACAGAGAAATTCGAGTTTGATTTTGACATCTGTAACATCCCCAGTCCCCAATGTATTGAATGGGGCCCTGGTGCATGTCGTAGCTCTCTTTGTAATGTTTAGTACAGTCGAACTTGTTTTACCTTTGGCCATACATTAGCCATACACTAGTCATACTTATGGCAGGTGAAGGTTTTTCTTTCCCAAAAATTCCTTCATATGACGTCATCAGCCCAAATATTAAAACGCATTTTTCATGAAATTGAGCAATGTTTGTGAAAAACAAATTTCATAATCGTGTTCAGCAGCAATTACTTCATTTTTTGCACCACAAACGGCGTACATTTGATAACTTTTTGAAAGGTGGCAGTGTCCCTTTAACTCACACGCATTTTACATGTCATTCCAATAACCATATATCGATATTCGGCTTGACAGTCACAAATAAATGCCTTATGCCAACTCATATCATATTGATGGGTGGCGCGTCCGGCCGACCGATAAGGCACTGCCACGCGATGTTATGCGTTAGCGCGAGGCAGTGCGGGCGGGGGCTGCAGCCCGTCTGGAGCGTCGGGGAGGTAACCAACAGCTCTCCCCGGCCGGGGCAGTAACCTCCCGACCTCCCCGGAGCCGGGACGGTGGTTACGGGCACCGTACCGGCTTTGTCCAGACACAGACGCTGATGCTCGCAAGATGTTTGGGTTCGTTTGTGTGTTGCTGATAATATTTGTTGTTTTTGAAAATATACTAGCCCTTCAGTGCGACAAACCATAAAAAATAATATCATATTGTATTCTCATCAACTCTCAGGTATGTATATAACTCGTCACCGAAGTATATTCATAATGTATGTGATGCGATGCATGTAATACTTATATCAATGTCAAAATACACATCCATGCAGGAGCGGTGCTGGCGAGGTCATTTGTGCTCGGTCCTCACCAAACACGTTTCACATCGACAGGCACGTAACAGATGTCATGTGAATACGCGACACATTTTCTATAGCTTTGCCTTATTCCCCGCCGCATACAGGCGATGTGAAATGCATTTTCAGTGACGCGTTATCATCGCAGGCCGAAAATTTCCCGACTCCGAAGATTGGCTGGTTTGTGGACCAAGCACCGTATCGTATCCTCTTGGGATCATGGTGCTAATTGGAACTCTAACACTGTTCCAAAGGTTAATATATGGGGCCGGTTGACTGTTTCAGCGGCCCGCCCACGTTTGGTGACGAGGTAACCAGGCAGAGACCGCAGAGTGCTTTCAAGACACGCCTCGTCACGTATAGGCATAACCAAGGTTCCGAAACTGGTCTTTCTATGGCAAGTTAGCCAGAACCGAGGTGTTGAAAATGGTGGCGACTCACGTCACCTGCGATCCGGAGCTGCGACCTCATCGGGTGCAACAGCCGACGGGCCGCTGACGGGAGTGTCCGTCTGCTGACTGGAAATGGACAGCAGACGGTGCCATCTGACACCAATCGCGCCACCGGGGACGCAGGGGCAGCCCGCAGCCTTCGAAGGGATGCCCACTCTTCCCCTCCAAAGGAGTGAGGGTGTCAAATATCCCGAATTTATCTGCGCTAATAACACAACTTTTGCATTATTATGTATACAAATTATTTGATACCGAATTTATCAAAGTTATATTATAAATAATGTTACTAAAATGAAAACGACAAGAACAATATTATCTGCTCAAGCAGAAATTGTCAACAAACACCGCGCATATTGAAACATTTGTGTAGGGTGATTATTTGCGGTGTACCTACTTCATTCATCATGAGTTCCAGACTTCTACTTCGACAGAAAAAGGTGAAATTGTTTCAAGAAATCCGTAAATATGGCTGGAAAAGCTACACTTCCGTGCAAAACAAAGACATCTATAAAAAACATTTGTAGATCATTAGACGTTTGTATCGGTATCGGTAGATCGTCACTCACCAGGAAGTTACATCAACATTCAACAAGGACAGCAACCAAAGAAAACACAAACCATCGAAAACAAACCACACTCAACTGGACACTCCCATTCTCAGAAGGAGCAGCTCAGGTCTGCAAAGGCTTTTTCCTGACCACCCTCGGCTTCGCTGCCACGGACTGCGATGCAGTCACCAGCGCAGAGTTATGGGTGGTGATGAGGTGGTCGTCGAAGATGACTAACGAGGGCGCCACACAAAGGAACCAAACGTCAGAGAAGAAGACATCAGGAACCACATCTGGAAATTCAACTCCATCAAACATCACTACCGGTACGAACACGCAGCAAACCGCTGCTACATCCCAGCCGACCTCACCGTTACAGCTATGTGTCACGATTTCATCGCTGGCAGAAGCGGTGACCAAGGCAAGTGCTCTTTCGAAACGTACAGGAAGGTGGTGAAAAATAGAAAATTCAGCTTCACCAAGCTAGCAGGGCCGACGGAATGCTGCAAGTGCTCTGCGCACATACAACATAACATGGAGCCCCACGGGCAGCAGAATCCGAGCCACGGGCAGTCAGAGTCGCGAGCCACGGGCAGTCCAGAGTCCGAGCCTCCAACCCCCGACCGCTCCCACGACCGGAGCAGTCAAGAGTCCGAAGCCACGGGCAGTCAGAGTCCGAGCAGGGCAGTCAGAGTCCGAGCCACGGGCAGTCAGGTAGGACGGCGTCAGAGTCCAGACGCACGGGCAGTCAGAGTCGCGAGCCACGAGGCAGTCAGAGTCCGAGCCACGGGCAGTAGAGTAACGAGCCACGGGCTAGTCCAGAGTCCGAGCCTACGGGGCAGTCAGAGTCCGAGCCACGGGCAGTCAGAGTCCGAGCCACGGGCAGTCATACCAAGGTAGGAAGAAGAGTCCCGGAGTCAGAGTCCGAGCCACGGGCAGTCAGAGTCCGGCCAACGGGCAGTCAGAGTCCGAGCCACGGGCAGTCCAGAGTCCGAGAGACGAGAGTCAGAGCCGACACGGCAGTCAGAGTCCCGAGCAGGGGCAGATGGTAGGGGGTGGTCCGAGCCACGGGCAGTCAGAGTCCGAGCCAGCGGGCAGTCAGAGTCGAGCCACGGACGTAGGTGAGGGACAGTCAGAGTCCGATGCCACGGGCAAGTCAGAGTCCGACCAGCGGCAGTCCAGAGTCCGAGCCACGCCGGCAGTCAGAGTCCGAGCCACGGCAGTCAGAGTCCGAGCCGACGGGCAAGTCAGAGTCCGAGCCACGGCAGTCAGAGTCCGAGCCACGGCAGTCAGAGTCCTGAGCCACGGGCACAGCCTCCGAGTCCGAGCACAGGCAGTACGCGATGAGCCACGGGCAGTCAGAGTCCGAGCCGTACGGGGCATCAGAGTCCGAGCCACGGCAGTCAGAGTCCGAGCCAAGCGGGCAGTCAGAGTCCGAGCACGGGCAAGTCAGAGTCACGAGCCGGCAGTCAGAGTCCGAGCCACGGGCAACGTGGTAGCCAGACAGCGGCAAGTCAGAGTCCGAGCCACGCATCACCAAAGAAGGGTGCGACATCTTTCCTAGTAGAAGGCGTTAGATTTTCCCTTGGGTCGCAGTGCAAGGGATATTTTAATCTTTGCATTCCTCTGAGATTGCAAAGATAAGATGTTTAATGCTCGTTCATACGATAAGTGAATATAGGTGTTGTATTTGCCACTTCTGAGATGCAAGATAGGTCAGCGAGTATCTTATCGAAAATAAGTGCTCTACTGAACTGGACTGAATCAAACTCTACTTAGAAGATATAATAATTATTCAGTTTACGCCTCGTGGAAGATAGAAATATTTCCTTGCGTGTTCCTGAACAAAACCTCGCATCCATCGTCGCTCGGTTTTTCAGTCACACGCTTCACAAGGTCACACGCTTCAGTCACCGTTAAAACCGGAGGATGCCAAACGTTAAATAGTACTCAGCTGTAAAGCGCAATCAATTCATACCAATACCCAACCAAAATATACTCAAACGTACAGACATGCCAGTTAATATGACAGTTTTGCTAACCCGCTGCAATGCAGACTTAGTTTGGCAAATCGCATAACCTTGCAAATAGGCACCGACCCATCGTACATCGTTTCAAGTAAATTTACTCTCGAAAAGCATGCTGCATCCTTCAAACGCACCTCGTACTTACGCGTTCTACAGAATATTTCATGGATCCTATATAATATATTTCAGAGATGATCTGCACCTGCATGCTGTAACCACGCGCGAATATTGCGGGGTTACAGCGGCTGTCAATTTATTAAAAATTACGCTATCATCCATCAATAGAAAACGGGAATATTTAGACGCGGCTTCGCAGAAACGATAACTCAAAACACGCTTATATAGTGTTTGGCCGCAAATCGGGATCCTGCTCTGTACGCCGTAGACCGCGGCGACATATCATTGTCGGATTATAACATCAGAGGGCCACAGATATGATGCAATTCCATAATTGTCCTGTTGCCTTTCCGGAAGCTTTCCCAACCATAGATCCAGGGCGATCCTTTCTATCCTGATATGTCAATATTCCATTTTCAATTAAGGTACTAAATTACTGCCTTATATATTATTCGATTCTTGACATGTTGAACCGTAGTTTTCCCATGCAAGCTATACAGCATGTCTTCAGACATGTACCTATTGCATTCGCCAACTATAGCGGCAGATAACTCATTAACCCAGGGGCGTATTTAGGGGGGCACCGCACCATGGCCTCCCCTTGTGCGCCAAAGGCGCCCTCATGGACCGAAGGCGACCTCATGAGTTGAAGGCACCGTTACACTTTTGGGGGTGTCTTCCGATACACATACGAGAAGTTGCATGACGGTGCCCTCTGATACACACACCTCTGAAGACACCCTCCCACATACCTCTAAAGGTGCCCACCGGTACGATTCACCTCTGAAGGTGCCCTCTCACTTAGTTTCAAATAGCACCTCAGATATTTTTTTCTCTCACTTTATTCTGAACGACGCCGCACGCGCGCCGCTTCCTACTCACCCCCAAAGGCGTTTTCGCTGAAGTGAGGCGCGAGGACGCCCTCTGTCTCACATAGGGTGCCTCGGGAGTTATTTGGTGGAAGGCCGCCCTCGAGACATAGCGTAGGGGCTTCGAAGATATCCGGGAAGGCGCTTTCAAGGTATATAGGAGGGCGCCATGCCCTTTAGAGGCGTGTGGAAGGGCGAGTTTTAAATTTGTATCCGGAGGTTAGGGTATGGAGCTATTGTGGGTATGTCGCCTCCAGAGATTCTCCAAGGGCACCATTGGAAGTATTGTGTGTAGCTGGGAGAGGCGCCCTCGGAAATTGATTATCGGACTACCCCGCCAACTTACCCGGCATTGACTGGGGGGCGTTATTAACGCACCCTAGCCGTTTTCGTCATAACTAAAGAAGGCGATATAGCTATCGACGTGAAATTTCGGGTACCTATCCTACATCAATTCACGTCTGCTGTGCTTTTTTTTAATTCGTTGATCATTTTTTAAGATAGGCGAATTTAGTGACGTGAGTACACGCGTTTTTACAACATAAATCACCTTAAACTTCAACAGATGTACAAGGACAAGCACAATAAACAGCATCTTAAGGGTTACACATCTTTGTTGCGGCGCCCTCAATGGCATGGGCGGATCGCAGAGGGGGGGAGCAAGGGCCATGGCCCTCCCACACCCAAATTGGCGCAAAATTGGACACATTTCCTGAGATTGTCGTAAACTAAACAGACTTTTTACAATTAACCGATTGGTTTGTTTTCTTAACTACCACGAAATACTATTCCTTTCGTGCTGGGGAAAGCCCCTGTCTCCGACACCTCATCAATCCGATGCATAACAATTACAGGTGCGCTTTTCAGGCTTGTGGCTAACCCGACGCCGCAAAGCCCCTTCAACACCAACACTACCCACATGAAGCATTAGGCTGGCCCAGCTACCCGCAAGTCCACAAATACAATTTGATATTATTCTGTGTGTCATTTCATAACTCAATGTGCACTGCTGGACTGTTTTGGTGTTTGACCTCTTAAATCACTATCGAAGGTGCTTTATTTGTTCAACGCCTCCAATTCCCCATCGAAAGAATTCAATTCTCCAATTTCCATTACAAACTCCAATTCCCAATCAAGCCTCCCAAATCCCATCAGCGGGCTGGGGGATTTAAGCGCCAGGTGTAGTAACGGAGGTTGTTCAACGTTGTAACATTCAAAGTAATCATATGGTACTGTTCTGAACGTACATCTCACTACCATTCTCAGTTTCCGTCAGACGAAAGAGGAGCGCCCTGTTCGACGTCAAAACAACCCACGCCGGCTACCGACCAACCGGTGTCCGTCACCAATACTGTGTGGCGGGAGATTCACCAGTCGGCGTCTCCCCACTCCGCGCGACCACCGGGGGCAAACATACAATTTCATTTCGACGTTGAGCGCGGCACCAAGACATGGTTGGGGTGGGGGCCGCCCAGGCGCGATGGGTCCCTATACCAGTTTGTCGCACCTCATTCAGCGGCTCAGGACGCCCCGGCGTAATTATTATCAGGCGGCGGCAACGCGCTCACCCGGCGGGAGCCACCCGCAATTGTACCAGAAGCACGCGCCCGGCGGCGGCAGCTCGGCGAACATGGCACTCTTTCTGGGAAACTTGAGCCTGGTTGCCGGCCCGGAGGTGGGGGTGATGCTGCTCACCGCCATCCCCCCTCCGGTTCTAGGTGAGCCGGCGGTGGCGGCATTCGCCAACCTCAATGATGGTTTGCGTGACGTGGTTGAGGGGCGGCCGCGCCATCACCTGATTGATGTCGGCAAGGTTGTGGCGCGAGCGCGCCCCGCCGCCACCGCAGCAGCCGCCGCCGTCACCACCTCTGCCGCTGCCACCACCACCACCACCGCTGCCACCGCTGCCACCGCTGCCACCGCCACCACCGTCACCACCGCTGCTGCGACGGAAGACGTCGAGATGGCCGACGACCGTCTGTTCCTGGCAGCAGATTTCGTTGATGGTGTGCATTTATGCAAATGAGCATATGCCGCCATCAGCGAGGAAATTCGTAGCATCATGCTGCAGGATATGTAAGTATGTACTTACAACTTTTTTAACATGACCTATGTTTAATTAACCTGTACAGAGTCGAATCATTATTGTATACACATCAATACCGATGCCTTACTGTTATTAAACTCGCCGGCAAGATTTGCTAACTAAAGCTACGGGTTTGGCGGCGCCTTCACGACAGCCGCACCAGTGGCCCGCGGCCACCGCCGCCGGCACCGCCGCCGCCGCCTCTGCCGGCCGCCCACCGCCGCAGCCCGCGCCGCAGCAGCCGCCGCCGCTGCCGCGCCGCCTTGGCACGATCAGTGGCACGAGCCACGTGCCTTCAGTGCGCCATTTGTATAAATTTCGTGTGTCGTGTGCGTGTGTGTGTGTGTGTGTGTGTGTGTGTGGTGTGTTGTGTGAGTGTGTGTGTGTGTGTGTATGTGTTGTAGTGTGTGTGTGTGTGTTGTATGTGTGTGTGTGTGTGTGTGTGTGTGTGGTGTGCGTGCGTGCGTGCGTGCGTGCGTGCGTGCGTGCGTGCGTGCGTGCGTGCGTGCGTGCGTGCGTGCGTGACTGCGTGCGATAATGATCAGGACGCTACTCACCGCTGCCGTCGCTGGATGAAGTCACTGGCCACCGCTCACCGCTCAGCTGATCGGGTGGGCCGAACGCGGCGCGACTGCTGCGGGCCGTTGGCAGACTGAGGCCGGATTCCTGTCTTCTGTGTCGGTGACTCGGGGTCAAATCCCTGGGCGAGCCTCTGTAACAGTCGAACGGCCCCCATATAATAACCCTCGGAACAGGGTGAGCGGTCCAGCACCATGATCCAAAGAGGATACGGTGCTGGAACCACAAATCAAACCAACGTTTGCAGGCTGGCCAGTGGCCACGTCGCAGCAGCAGGCGAGCTGGTCCGCCCGCAGGAGACAGACCCGGGGCAGACTAGAGTCCAGGATTGCTTTAGGGCCAGGCGCAGAGCGGAAAACTCGGACTGAAATCAGCAAAAAGAGTGGAAAATTATACCTTAAAAAGAGCCCTTTTCAAGAACTTATATGTGTTGCTATTACATTTTTTATTATCATTTTCTGACTTTTCACATTAAAATACAGGAGTGAAAAATATTCAAAAAAGTGATGAATGCAAAATAACTCTTACAATTGAGCAAAAGGAGTGAAATATTACTCCTTGTAGGGTGTCGCTTTACACCAAAAATTCCCAATGCTAGGACACTGGGGCAGACCGTGATCTGTCAGCTCCGTCACTGATAGAGAGCCGCCCAACGGCCGTCGGAACCCTGCAGCCACACGCAAACAGTGCAGTGGATGCGGCTTTTCAACCAAGTGACAGTGAGTGGGACAAAATGGTGGTTTCAAAACAGGGAAGTTCCCTTTTCTAGCTCGATATGACGATAGCTGGAAAATCTGCATCATTATAGTGCATTAGAATCTAGTAAAGTTGGCAGGACAAACATAAAATTGGTGGACCAGTGGCCACATAAGCTGAATAGACTTCTGTTGTGTCATCAGCAGATTTATGCATGGATCCCGAAGTTGGATCTGGAATCCCAGTGGATCCCTCGGTATCAAATGCATGAAGATATTGGATTCCAGTGGATCCCTTTGCAAAAAATGCATAAAGATCTGTTTTTTTATCCCTCGGCGTAAAATGCTTCAGGATCTGGGATCTCAGTGAATCTCTTATTTTAAACGAGCCTTAGATCTTGAAAAACAAGATTCAGGGGCTGACGTCAAAATTTGTGATCTCTATTTTGCGTATGTAGTTATGAACTATGCAGACAATAAGTTCATACAAATTATACTGTAAGTTGTACCCATTTGCAAACATACCTTTATATTGTAATGAATTTTCAAATATGATAAAATTAGAAAGAAGTGGGTACCTACCAGCGTGCCTGGATCCAGTGTGGCCAAATTCAGAGAGTTAGGGGGAGGGATGCCGAAATTATGCAGTGTTCCCAGATGAGATGTCATGAAATGTGGGGTCTCTAGCTAAAACACATGAAAATTATAGCCTAAATGTCATGTTCTTAGACCCGGACACCTCCTACATCTAAAGATATGTGATCAAACAAGCAATTCTGGCATCCTTCATTCCCCCTAAATCTGTGAATTTGTACCCACTGCCTGGATCCAGATGATGGATGTGGGATCCCAGTTGAACCCTCGCAGTGGCGTCGCCAGGATTTTTAGGTTTGGGGAACAGGATATTTATCAAGGGAGGGACGTCAGTGGTAGAATCAAATTTTGCTCCTTAGCCATATAATGTTGACGGGGGGCCATATAATGAAGGGTCGGGCCATCAGAGAAAGAATATAATTTTGTCTAGTGTAAATTTGTTTTGCGCAGGGGGGCATGTCCCAGTGTCCCATTGGCTCCGTCCCTATACCAGGCATATGTGCGGACTGCGGATCCCAAAAGCGGATCCAGTAAAAAAGCTTGATCCCAGATCTACTGAGATCTGAGATAATAGTACCAGTAAAGCGCCGTAGTTGGCGATGAACGAGCGAGCGCGAAGGAAATGTATTGAGAATTGCAACTCAATCGTGGAAGTAGTTTCTGAAATACAAAAAAGACGCGCACGTGCAGACACCCATCCCTGACTTGTGGAAAAGTGGCGGCTGAGAGGTCCCTTCTCCCTAACCACACAACAAATTTGAACACAATCGGTTCAGCCGTTCCTGAGATAATAGAATAGGGCGTGTGCACGTACGCACGTGCAGAGGGCACCCTTACCCTTGACCTTGTCAAAAAGCGGCGGCTGAGGGTTCCCTAACCACACACCAAATTCGAACACAATCAGCCCAGCCGTTGCGGAGTTTGTGCAACAAAGCACCTTTCAACAACCCTCACGCGGAACGCGCCACGCGCAGTGGTAGCCACCCACATGAGTCGGTACTGATAAAAACCATGATTGATTGGATGGGGCTACTCAGCACAGAAGCCTGTTTGTCAATCGCACGTGCGGTTGCAAGGATATGAGCTTCTCAAAAACGTCGCTACGGGTCGGGTTGGGTTATTGTGTTGGGCCGCTCATAATCAGATTTTTCCCATACACCACGTAAGGACGAGCGAGCGCGAAGCGCTCGCTCGTAATCAGGTTATAAATCTAGAAGAATCGCCGGGATCGGGATCTCAGATACTTAACAATTTTCCAGGGTGTACTGCAATCCCACGGGTAAAAATAGGAGATTTAGTGTCGAGTGGCAAACGTCACTGCTCAACCTACCTCCATTTTTTTATATCTCAAAATCTCCTATGGGCGGATCTAGGAGGCCAAGGGGGACATGCCCCAAAGGTCCTGAAACTATTATTTCCCCCCTCCCCCGAAAAAGGGTCGGACAAACGGTGGGCCTCTGCAAATTTATCGTACAAATTGCCTGTGCAGCAGTCAAAATCCAGCTATCCAGTCAAAAACGGAAAAATTTCGCGCCGCTTCGCGGCATGACAAATTTGCTATTACTTATACAAATTTGGAAAATGGAAGATAATTGCATTAAAGGGGAGTGCTGCCTACTCTTTTTGGAATGTCAATATATTTTTATTACGGTAAGAAGCTATTGCTTTGATTTATTGGTTACGATTAAAAATTCACGTCTGGAGCCCCCTTTAGTTGAATTTTTACTTATATTCTGTTTGCATTCTGTGTTTCAAAACTCATAACGATTCGTCACTATAAAAAACAGAGTAGCGAGATGTTACCTATAATGGCGCACTAAAGACGATAAAACAAAACCTTTTATGAGCAATGGTATAGGTTTGTTTACAGAGATCGAAGAAATCTGTTCGGCAGCTGGTTATCAGTGCTCACGAGTTGTTTTTTCTATGGCCAGAGCTAACAATATGCTAGCCGTTGTAATTTAAGAGCAATGCTTCTAGTAGCGAAACTTCTGGCGAACCATCCGATAATGAATTACTTTTTCCAGTATGTGATTGGCGACCTTGAAATAAATCTCAGCAACTAAAGTGAATCTGGGGAAATGGAAGCATATGGCTTAAATTAAGAAAAATCTGTTCTACAGACTAGTGTCAACAACTTCACATGACCAATGTGAGTAGGCAATAGGCATACTCCCTTTAAGTGTTTGATAGGAGCTCTCCCTGGCGGTAATTTCTGGCCACAGGGACCAATATTTTGCATCATACCGAGATGTGCAACCAGGAAAAGGGGTGACCTGAGGCTTGGCTTTACTCACGGTCTGGTTTCAACATAACAATTTCATTTTCAACGACCTAAAATCAAAATATTCACGCCGCTTCGCAGCGTTTCATCAATGACCATCGTCATAACGAGCCCATCGTCATCGTTTTCGGTCGTCGTAACGCTGAAAATTAATAAATAGCATTTTACCTTATTATTCTTCACAAGGCCCACCTTACCCTCTACACCGCTTATATTTCTAGGGCTTATCAGGCAAACCTGTTAAGTTTTCGCGCCGCTTTGCGGCTGTAAATAATATGTACCTATATTATAACAGGAAAATCCACATTATAATGCTAGAAGCGTTTAAATACACACAGCAAATAAGGGTTCATTTTTTTTCATTTCAGCCGACTACCCACTCAAAAATGATCGTCGACTCCCCTGCGTACAGTTCCAGACGGGCTAACGACGGGCTTCCTACCCCTCCCCCTGTCATCAACTTCCGCCGCGCCGACGACAGAGGTTCTTCTGCCCTCCCCCGCTCAGCAACTTTGTGAAAATATGTCATTGAATTCCCCCACCCCGCAAAAAAAAACACGCACACGGCTAGATCCGCCCCTGAAATCTCCTCCGATCTGTATCGATCTCAGGGGATCCCGAATCAGAGGTTGGGAGGAGGCAAGTTGCCCCGCTTTGCCCCCCCCCCGTAGCGACGTCACTATTGGCTATTGCCAGCACCGGGCTACGCATCGATCGGGGCTGACCAGGACCGGGCCCCTACCAGAAACGGGCCCGTATCAAGAATACGCAAGGACTCTTGTGACCGAACCCTCGTCCTGACCGGGTCCCATATCACGTCTCTGCCAGCACCAGGCACCTGCCTCGATCGGGCCCTTACCAGGAACAGGCCCGTATCAAAGAAATTGACAGAAGCGGGCCCTGTTGTGACCGGGCCCTCGTCCTGACCGGGCCCCATATCACGCCTTTGTCAGCACCGGTACCTTGTCTCGATCGGGCCTAAGATCGGGACCCTGGGGTATTCCATGACAGATCGACCACAAAAATATCAAAATAACACTTTATGTCTCATATTTCAATACAACTTTATCTTAGGGGTTATCTGAGCCGTAGATTTAAGCTGTGACTTTTCAGCCTCGTCCGTCAAACGGTTTTTTAGTTATAGCCTCAGGCATTATTCGATTTGGCTCAAATCTTTCATTTTCAGCGGGCGAAATCTCCCACCTAAAATATGGGAGTCATATAATCATATACATCATGAGAATCATCATAAGCCATAGATTAATGTGATATAACATTTTTTGAAAATTCCAAAATTGTGAAATTTTCAAACACGATTTTGACAAAAATTACGTTTTTTATGATGTGGCCACTAAAAATTATGTTTTTCCTTGCCCAACATTAACTTAAATATATAAGCCGTCGATAGGAAAAACTAGTGCTAACCCGTCCGCTCCACTGGACGATCTATGCATACAGACTGCAATTTTACGTTTTTTATTCGTCATATTACTGAGGTACTCACCCGTCAAGGGATCGTGGTTTGTGACTTAAAGACTTTTCAATTCGGTGCGAACGGCTAATTATTTACGTTTTGGCCTGCTAAACCTCTTCTCCGTGCTAATAGGTTCGCTGGCGTGGGCATTGAGCGTCATTGAAATTATATACAGACTTGTATATACGTTCATTATTTCTACGAATTCAATCACGACTCAAATCTACCTTAGTTGATTCCAATACGACTCACATCAGACATTCAAGTTATGCTATTCGATTCAATCAAAGACTTTGAACCGGCGCTTTCGACTCAATCGAGTCAAAATGACTTTGAGCGCATGAATTAGTCCCGAAATCAATCATTTGAATCATATAACGAGACTCCAATCCAAACCAAAACTATGAATAACATTTGCAACTTAGAAACTGAGAAGTGATTAAAATATTGATCTGCAATCGGTATTCATATGTTGAAATTGTTTTATGGATATTACCACTTGGTTAAAAACTTTGAAGTTTTGAAGGCTCCTTTTGAACTTAAAATGCGTGTTGATTGAAGTCGCGAAAACCCGACTCAGTCAGCTCTCTAAATATCTTGTCGTCGACTCATCATGGCATCTACATGAGCTCAATCGATTCAATCACGACTCAAAGCCAAGTCCTAAAATAAGAGCGACTCAATCAGTTTGAGTCGCAGAAACTGCTTGATTCATGAGTCGCGACTCAATCAGAGTTGAATCGTATACAAGTCTGATTCTATACAGGTGGCGCTGGTGTGCGCAATTCGCAAACCGTGCCTCACTGGTGGCGTATAGTTCCAGTTCCGCTCATCAGAGGGCGG
Organism: Semibalanus balanoides; assembly: GCA_014673585.1. Lineage (NCBI taxonomy): Eukaryota > Metazoa > Arthropoda > Thecostraca > Balanomorpha > Balanidae > Semibalanus > Semibalanus balanoides. The sequence goes on from VOPJ01007397.1 coordinate 21,435, forward strand.
ACGGTGGTATTATCGGTGGAAGTTCTGTCATGCTATTTTTTATAACACAGTCAGACATTATCTTTACATGTAGAAGGACGGTTTGATGTTGGGAAATGTAGGGAGCAGAATAATATACAGTACACACATCTTATATATACAATATACACACACATTCCTATTCAAGGGCTCAGTAACCATTGCAATATCAGCGAGGTCATCTGAGGTCACCAGCACTTTTTGCTGATAACTCACAATGAAAAAGAGATAGACAATTGAGTCGAAACGAGTCTAGATCCAGACCTAGAGCGTCTAGACCTACCTGGATCACTTGATGACCTTGACCGGAGGTCAAATTTTGAACCTGACCCAATCGGACCTTCGTGATTTTGCGTTCGAAGCGTCTTGACGAGACAAACAGAATAACGTTGATACTTTTATCCGATCTTCATTAATTAAGTTATCCACGAAAACTTTCTGGAAGAAAACGCCAGTGAGCTTTGGTGACCTCTGGATCCTAAACTATTGACATGAGTTAAAATTTGAGGGCACCAAAGGCGATTACACTTTTCCAGAGTTTTCTTTTTGGCTCCTAGCTATCATAGTTTCCGAGATACTGGGGGTTTTCTGAAGCAGATATAACATTGGAAATGCTGTCATTTGATAACCTCTGGTGACCTCAATATTGACCTGAGCCCCCCCCCCCCCAAAAAAAAAGGCTCAGATTGGTCTTGTTGAGAGGTTTCAACACTTTTTTCGAGTCTTTCTAGCTCTTTTCGTTTTCGAGTTAATGGGGTCGTTTTGACTCCCCAATGGGGCGAAGTTGCTTTAGAGGCCCACCCGTGCGCGGGTCAAAGGTCGGAGTCGATCCCGGAGTCAACTCGGAGGGTCGGAGTCGGAGTCACCTGAAGAACTGATCACGTCCGCAGCCCTGCTGGGGAGACATACAGCCTCATCAAATATATTGTATACTTTTTGGCATTGCTCAATCAATTCTGTGAAATAGTAACAAACGTTCACCAAACGTTCTTACAAGAGCCTCTTGCATCAAATAATCTATTTTACCCGGAATCAAAATAATCTAGGACCACCATGTAAAGCTACCCAGCCCGGAATATTTTATCTTGCAAACAAGCGAAGCAGCCAACTGGGGTATAACCAGTTGCTTGCTTCGCTTGTTGGCAAGCTAAAATAATCCGGCCTGGGTAGCTTTACATGGTGGGGTTTTGGATTATTTTTTATCCGGGTAGATTATTTGGTACAAGAGGCCTCTGGTCTAATTTCGGCGATGTCCGGTCAGAGCCCTGATCGTGATCGATATGTCGTCAGCACCCATAGCACGTCCCACGTCCACTCATAAACGGCAGGGACGTTCTATTGGTGCTGACGCAGTTCGAAAGATAATTCATTTCTCCAAAGTCGAAAAAATGGGGGTACATTTTTGCAAAAAAAAAATCCCACAAAAAAACGACGGCTGGATCCGCCAATGAATGAGCGGATTCCAAAACGGATGCAGCAAAGAAGCTTAATCCCAGATCTACTAAGATTATAGGATCAGTTTGTGTAAATATCTACGATTCACCAGGATCGGGACTGCAGATATTTAACAATTTCCAAGGGGGGTAAAAATCGAAACTTTGGTGTCCAGGCAAACCTCTGGACGTGGTCAGACTACCCCATTTTTTTCGACCTTACAATCTCCTTGGAGTCGGATATGTATCGATCTCAGGGGGTCCCCAATCGGAGGTTGGGGAGGGGCAAGTTGCCCCGCTCCCCCCCACCCATGTGGCGACGTCACTTATTATTCCCTCGACATAAAATATATCAGGATCTGGGCAGGGCTGGAGATCCTGGGGGGTCGGGGGGGGGGGGG
>VOPJ01007398.1:0-23281 GCA_014673585.1 Semibalanus balanoides
GAGGATGGGGGGGGGGGTACCGACCCAATTGGCACACGGGCGTAATGACTTGTACGAGACCTCTAAATATGGAGCTTCTGTCACTATCTATTTGGCCTGTGAAGCCAAATTTGCCTTTTTGCATTTGGCACGTGCTACGTGCTACACAGAGTAATACGTTGCCGGAAAGCGCTCAGCAAGCTCTACCGGCACACCAAATTTGGCTTGGCGAGCTCAATATTCACAGACAGTAAATTACCATATGTCCACTGTCCGGGGTTTTACCCCCCCCCCTTGGTGGGTTAAGTTTGCCCCCTCGGGGTCAGCGACGGCCCAGTCGATAAACGAGTGTTGTACCGCACACGTGACCTGCGAGTATCAAGTCTGTGTCACCAACTATGTGATCTGTGAAGGCCAGCACAAATTGGTTTGCAGGCACCTGCTTTTTGTCACTTGGCACGTGCCACGTGTCATAAATTGACCATCAATCGGTACCATCATCTGTTCACCGTTTCGCTGCATCGAACAGTGCCACCCGCGTCTAAGTCGGCCCGGCCGTTTGGGCTGCACGTGCCAAAATACTCCACGTGACACACACACACAGGCCGGAACCTACTTTGCCGAGCGACCGCTCAGTGGAGTCTCCGAACTCTGGAAAGCTACGCGTTTTCTTTTTTACAATTTTGAAAAAGTGCCTGTCATTAAATTGGACATCGGCTTCTTATTCGCTGATGCACGCCTGTCGTCCACCGCTTCAGAAAAATAAGTCCCAGTTATATTTTTCACACCACGAATCGAGGTGCCTTGATTGTTAGTCTCTGCAGACCACTCGTTGAAAAGCATAACCGTGAAATCGCGTGAGGGAAAGTAAGCAATCGTGATGTCTGACTTATCCAACACTCATGCAATGGAGATATAAACAGGCGTTAGATGGAGAGGTAGCGAGCAGCTTAGTCAAGTGCTCATATCATGAGGTTTTGAAAAGTTTTCAGACTAATTCAACTTCTTTTGATCGAGCCTTTATGCCATTCACGTGAGCAAAAATGGTTGGGAACTTAGTAGTGAAAGTTAAATCTGTGATAGAATCTCCCGAAACGCCTTTCGGACGTGAATGATGACAGAACGGTCGTTTCTGGTTGCTCTCCTGTGATAATGATCAGGTAGCAGAATACAACTGAGTCGCAGCTAGCCGCGGCCTGCTGCAGTGAGCTGCGGCGGCGACACGGGGAAAGTTGGCGGTGCACTGAACCTATAATAGGCGTGGCGACCGGTCGGCTCGCGTCACAACTCGAGACACGAGGCGTGCAGCGGAAACTCGGCCTCCGTACCACCCGGTCCACCCCGGACCGCGGAGCAGACTACGCCGATGGCAGCACTGCTGTCGGCAGGGGATGCCAGTTGCGAAAAAGGCCCCAGAGTGCCTCCGCCGCCACCGCCGCTCCGCTCCGCTCCGCGCCGCACCTGTGAAAGGTGGCCGCCCGGTTTCGTCAGGGCCGTCGCCGCTGACCGCCGCTGACCGCCAGCGGCGACGGCAGGACCTTGGAGCGGGTGGCAGCGCAGGGATGTGACGCAACGCTGACCTAGTGTCGGCGCCACCCACGCCGGGTCAGCGGGCAGCAGCAGATCCATCAGCCGGTCAGCCGGCAGCAGTCGATCGATCAGCGCGTCAGCAGTTCCATCAGCACGGTCAGCGGGGCGCCACGGTCAGCCACGGTCAGCGGGGCGCATTACCCACTGTAGTCAATCGCCGGCTGTGTCTAATGCTGGTATTGGTTGGTCTGACCCGTGTCCCTCCCACAGCGCTGCTGGCCGTGTGTGTAATGCTGGTATTGGTTGGTCTGACCCGTGTCCCTCCCACAGCGCTGCTGGCCGTATGCGGCGCTCAGGAGACGACAGCAGCTCCCAGCGAGAAACCGACGGACAAGCCGGCAGACGGTAAGCCGGGCCGCGACCCTCGCTTCACCGGCAACCCGCAGATCGACTGGGAGTTCGACCCGAACCTGCCACGAGAGCTGCAGGGCTTCAACATGAGCGGCTACCCCTTCTTCAGCCGCGTGCCAAAGAAGATGACTTTCAGCTGCAAGGACCGCATCGACGGATTCTACGCCAACACCGAGTACAATTGCCAGGTGAGACGCCAACACTGGCTGCAAGTGTCTCAATGCACTGCAATACAGTGCACTGCTAATAAAATTGGTCTTACAAAAATGTAGCGATACGACAGGAAAAGCGGTCGAAGTCTGTAATGCGACCAAGGGTTCTGCTATTTCGTAAGATTATTGAAAAGACAGCAGGTACGAGGAGGAAGTGACGCAGCTGAAGGGAGAGTTCCTGATTGCTGATCAGCTTTCGTTTCTTTCGGCATTCCCCATACACGTTCAAGGACGGCTATCTGCGCGGCGACAGCAGAAGTAGGTATCAACCATTCAGTCTCTGCCGTCAAACATTATAAATACGGCATAAGACTGGCTAACCCTTGAACCACGTAATAAATCATATGCCTAAATAATATACCTAAATGCTTTTTAGTTATGATAGGTATCAGATAAGCATATAAGCCCACTGGGTACACATATTTGACTCATTTTAACGGCACCCAGATAATCCTTATTAGAAACATGAAGCTCAGATGGTAACTCTGCCATTCGCCGTCATCTGACGGCTGACCCCGGCAGCCGCTGCCCAAGCTGCACGGTGTCTAGTTACCCTGAGCTGCACGGCCGCTGGACACAGCTCGAGCGGGGCAGAAACTTACAGAGCTGGGTCTCACGGCTGTTCTCCGGACCGCGGCTTTGTGAGGCGGCAGGGCCGACAGGAAGCCGGCCAGCCTGGTTGAGCGCGGCCGCCGACACCAGACCGGCCGCACCGGACCGGAGCGGCCGGTGAAACCCGGCCGTGCCCACCCGGTCACGTCCCGGGCACTAGACAACAGGCGCCGCTGTACACTAGAGCTGCAGGTTTTTTGGATGTCTGAAACCCGCCTGCACCGCAACATTGACAGAGAATCGAAACTCTTTCGAATACATATTTCATCACGGATATTAAATCTGCCACCTCCAGCCAACAATATGCAAATGGGAAGAGCCGATAGCGTATCGGATTTATTTCCAGCGGAGAGCAGAAACAATAGTTATTTATCAAATATAATCTGTGCTAGTACTTACTCGAGCAGTGCTACTATAACGCTGATCGGGGAAGACCCTGTCGGCGGTTCTTCCGAGATCGGATGTCAACACACCTACCGATATTAAGTAAGAGTCATGGATATTAGATACACAATACACATGCAAACGGAATGCCGTCGTGCACGAGAGAACATCGCCCGAAAATGAGACCAGAGTGCCCAGAGTTGAAAAACGGCCCGCAGGATGTCACTCACGTATCCTCACATGGTTCGTGATGTTCCCGTAGCTGACCAGAGATCACCGGACAATGTATTACATAGCTAACCGATGACGTCGTCACCGTATTCCAGGTGTACCATCACTGTCTGCACGACGCCCGGCAGGACTTCCTCTGCGGCAACTACACCTCGTTCGACATGCGCACCTTCATCTGCCAGTTCGTCCACGTGGTGGACTGCGAAAACTCGGACAAGTACATCCACAGGTGGGTCCGGCAGGTCACCAGCGCGGGATGCGGACGAGAGGCACTGTCCATCAGGCGAATACAGCACCTGATCGGCAGCTTTCGCTATGGAATGCGGAGGTGCAATGACCTAATATCTACATATGCTTCATGGCAGACTGTATATTTATTTCATATACATATGGTAGGAAGTAGGATCTGAACATATCAGCACGAGTTGCAATGCTCTTTATTTTTTGCCAACTATCTGTAGAATCCCCAGTCGTCGGCCCAAGCGTTCCATGCCATACTTGAGTTCTGGAACTGGTAGCCGGCCGGCTGCGCAGTACCACTGCTGTGCAGTAAAGCTCACAGCCGTGACGCGGCTGAGGGGCTGCCGTGACGTCACTTCAGGGGCTGCCGTGACGTCACGCCGCTGTACCGCTGCACAGCACAGCGGAGAGAGACGGAAAGTCTCTCCGTCTCTGCAGCGCCAGCTGTGCAGACAGCCAGCTGGGGTGCTGAGGGGAGGGACGGAGAGGGCAGGGGAGCGAGATGACAGGGATCCACCCCCATAGCCTGGCTCCGCAGCTCCAGCGGTGCACACCAATCTGCTGGGCGGGGGGGGGACGGGAAGGGGCGGAGAGAAAGGGCAGGGGAGGGAGTGAGTGCCTGGCATAGAGCGTCTCCAGCTGCCACGGATGACTGGTCAGCCGACAGGACAAACGAGAGACACATCAGATCGGTGCTATCAGATGGATCAACAAATAACTGATACCAGAGGAGCCGTTTAGTTCACCATTTGTTTGTACGGTTTGGTCGTCTTGCGACTCATCGTAGGTTGACTAGCGGCGGAGATTGCGCTGTGTCTAACCGGAGCCTCCCTAACCCGTCTGCCTCCCCTACGTCACAGGAACGAGGCGCTGTACAAGGCCACCACTACGGAGAAGCCGCGTCGCAAGCGGCCGTTCCAACAGCGACCCGCCGAGTACGACTACTATTATGATGATTATTACGACACAAACTACCCAGAGTACGCCGATTACCCTGAAGAAACGCCAACCACCACCACCACCACTACCACGACCACCACCACGACCCGGCGACCTCTGCGGCGGCGGCCGGGCGGCCGGCCAGGAGGCGGAGGCAGGCGCAGGCCGAACGGTGGCCGTCGGCGGCCTGGCGCACGGAGGCGACCCAACGGAGGCCGCCGTCGGCCTCAGCGGCCTCAGCGGCCTCGCCCCGCCGCCCCACCACTGTACGACTACGACTACCCGGTGGAGGACGCCGCGCCGACTGAACGGCGAAAGGCGGCCGCCCCCGCCCCGACGCAGCCGCCAGCACCCGCCGCCCCCGCCGCCGCCGCCGAGGACATCGTGTATGATTACTACGACGAGGCGGCACCGGTGGAGGCGCCAGTGAAGTCGGTGCAGGCCGCTCCGCAGCAGGTGAGACAGCTCACTAACTCACATACACACACACACACACACACACACACACACACACACACACACACACACACACACACACACACACACACACACACACCCTCAAACGCACACACGCACACATCACTACACTGGGCTGCCATTGCCGGAAGTAATACAGTGTTGCATTCATTATTCTGCAGCTATGTGACTGCCAAAGACAGGTCATTCCAGATCACCAGACTCAAGGCGCCAGCCAGTTACTGCAGCTATGTGACTGCTAAAGACAGGTCATTCCAGATCACCAGACTCAAGGCGCCAGCCAGTTATCATTAGGGTAACTATTGAAATACTTTCACTTGTTGGATTACGCAAGAACTAAGAAAAATGAATTTTCCATGATGTCATCATGATGTAAAACGCACACATTTCAAAGCAGGCGTTGTTAAAAAATACTACACGTTGTTGCAAAACGCACAATACGCAGCTCTTCAATCACGCGCAGGTACTATCGAGCGATATACGCTGCGACTTTGAGAGAAGTAAATACCGGTTTGCTATGCTGCCGCGCGCGGTTTGAGTCGTGTCTGATTCCTTCATAGTTTGAGTCGTGTCTGATTCCGTTTTTCCTTGCAGACTCGACCATCGCTACGTGGACGCCCGAACAACCGCAGGAGGCCCTCTCGTGTGCAGCCGCAGACACCGGAGCCGGTGGAGGCTGCTCCAGCCCGGCGGCCCGTGGCGGAGGCAGCCCCAGCCCGGCGGCCCGTAGCAGAGGCTGCCCCTGCCCGGCGGCCCGCAGCGGGGGCTGCCCCTGCCCGGCGGCCCGCAGCGGGGGCTGCCCCTGCCCGGCGGCCCGCAGCGGGGGCTGCTGCGGCAAGACGGCCGTCTGTTCAGCAGCAGCCCCTTCCCGAGGCAGCGTCGGTCGAGAACGAGGTTCTGGTCGCCGACTCGTTCTCGGCACAGCGTCAGACGGGCCGGCGGCGGCCGAGCGGCCCCCTGCAGCAGGCTGGTGGCAGCATCAGCCGGCAGCGCGGCCCGACCTCCTCCCGGCGCCGGCCGGCCGCCGTCCAGCGCCAGCCGGCACCGCAGCCGACCACCACTCCGTCACCCGAGCCAGTCTACTACGACTACGACTACCCCGCGGAGCTGGAGTCGCTGGCCGCCGACTATCCCGCCGAGCCGAGCACCGAGCCTCCCCCGCCGCCATCACCATCGCGTAACAACCTCCGGGGGAGGAGCGATCTGAGGGCCGGCCGGCGGCAGCGGCGCCCGGCGCCAGCGCAATGAGCCGCCCGTCAGATGGTTAGATAGTGGCCTGGCTGTGGCTGCCACGGAGGGCCAGATTCTGTGTTATCGCCGGGCGTGGAGGCCGGCAGGGGCCGAGTGTGGCCCGCGCGGCCGGCCCCCTCAATCGTCTGCATAGTCAATTTCACCGCTGCAGGTTTTCAGAGATGAGACGATATTGTGGACGCTGGCAGCGCTCTTTGTACAACCGCTCGCACGGCGTCAAATTGCTGCCGCGAGAACTGCTGAGAAGGGGGGGGGGGATGTTCGCGGGCGGCTTTCACTGTTGGCTGTTAGTTGATGAAACGCCGCTGTACAATGGTTATATGAAAATCGCTCACGGCCACTGCCGATGGCTGCTGCTGCTGATTTAACAGCAGCTAGGGTACAAGGATTATATGAATATACAGCGTTCTTACCAGCCAGCGTTTACAAAGAACACACGTCATCGATCTTTCCCCGGCCGGGAAATTCTCCGTACTTCCCAATGGCATGACCTGGATGCAAATGAAGTCCCGATTACTCATAGATCTTATCCCTTGGGACGCTATGAAACTGGTTGTACTTAACTCTACCCTTAATCCCAATCCAGTCCATTATACAAGCCATGTGTGTAATTGGGCCATGAACAAGTCTCTGCCCAGACAGTGATCGGCCTCCTCTAGTCATTAATCGCCGCAGACCCCAGCCCATCGTCGAGCCAGTTACAGACTCACCCCTGGTAAGTGTTGAGTGGTAACCCTCCCCGTCCCCGCGCAGTCCGCCTTTGCTGCAGACATCTTGCAGATCAGCTGAGCACGTCTAGTCTCATCTACTACACCCTCAGTCATTACGGCCGGCTAGCGAGCCGCCTGGATAACACACACAGTCTCCGAGGCAACACAGTATTATTTCCACAACTCTGCCGGCGTTGTCGCGCCGACGCCACACACACGGCCGTCTCAGCGCTCAGCGCCGGCCCGGCCACGACACTGTCAGTCACCGCATCTCAGCCTGGCGCTCCCACACAGCGGCGCACCAGCTCACACAACAACGGTCACTGATCACTGCACCGTCCGGCCCCTGCAGAGGCAGACCAGCGCAGCGACAACACTGTCCCGCACTCGTAACGGCTACACGTCCAATGACAAAATCAACAACACGTTATACACAAACACCTGAATGAAAAGGGATAAAATATTGGGTACACACCGCCTACCAGAGATACCGGCGGCGTTTGGCAGGCAGGAAGAGAGATGATTGCTTCCTAAAAGCTCTTAAGGCACCGTTCTGGGACAGGTGCATCCTCTGAACATATCGGCCGAGACTGCTGACAGCTCAGCGAATCGGACGGGCCCAGACATTAGTAAAAGCGGACTGTCTAACACGGCACGCGGCGGCGCGGCCTCTCGGTGCCCGTCAGAGTGCGGTGGGCGCGGTCCGCAGACAGCGGTTACTGCGGCCAGACCCAGTCTCTGCCGGCGGTGCCTGGCACGGCACCGCGGCTTCATCGCCGCCTCACATTTCACATACCACCAGTCTGCCGGCACCGACCGAGGCGACACCCCGCGGCGCCGCTGCCAACCAATGTCTTCCGCGTCCGACGGTAGATGTCACTAGCGAGCGTCGCCCTCCTGCAGGTCCTGAATGAAATCTACGTGCGTGAACGGAAAGTGGCCATGTTTGCCGTTCAGGTCACCCTCCCACTGTCCGTTTATGTTCATTTTAGACACCATGATGATGTCACCGACCTCGAGTTTGAGCGCCGTTTTGTCGTAGGCGTTCGGGACGCGTGCCTTGTTGACCCGAGCCTCGGCTGGCAGCTGGCGCTGAAACACAGTCGAACGGGGTCTCAGACGATAGCGGAACCACAGGTCACTAACTCGCGACCAGTGCTGCTCAACCAGGCAAATCCTAAGTCAAGGGTATAAACAGCACACGAATTATCACTTCCACAAGCATACATAATAACATATATGATATAATATATATACTATAGTGATACTATATATTATACCTAATATATACTTATAGCAATATAATATATTATTAATAACAAAATACACTATAATATACGATACATAGTAAATATATATATATATATTAATATAATAAATAATAAATAAAATAATCTATAATAATAGTATTTATTATCACAACTAATAATAATAAAATAACCATAATATGGTTGACTTTTGATAAATTAATATAATATATATATTATTATAATATATAGTATAGGCAAATGAATTTTTACTTGTTAAAAAGTAATAGGCCCTATTAATACTTAAATTAAGGTTAATCATGTTGTGTGATGTACTATTTGAAGCACCGTTCTGGGACATTTCCATTGTATGCACACACTTAGGGTAGCAGCGTCCGTCATTTCGTTAGCCAATGTTCAAAGCAGACTTGTATACGATTCAACTCTGATTGAGTCGCGACAGAGGCGGATCCAGGGGGGGGGGGCAAAATGGGCAATTGCCCTCCCCAAGCGAAAAGTAGGTAGGCAAAAACATATTTTTGACCCCCCCCAAAGTTCGGAGAGGTACCCAAAAATGAACCTAATTTTGCCTTTCCAAAATGCATTTTAACTGTTTTAGAGACATTTATTTATGACGGTAGGTCTCCTAGGCTGGCCTTAGGGCCCACTCCCCTTCATAAATATTAACTTGAAGACGGATACATGTTTAGCTAGTCTCCCGATGCTCCAAACAAAGCGGACGCGAACGCAAAGACACGACATCGCAGTAGGCACCCGGAAGCTACTCCGCCTGCCCAACTTGCTGACTGAAGAGGCCATAGTTGGGACCAGCGCCGTATGAATCTATCCTCTCCAGAACCTCCTCAAGCATCCACTAGTCACCATTATACGTAGAAAAAAATCAGTTTCGCCCCTCTTGTGCTTTCAATACATTTTACACTTTTAACCAGTTAGTAATATTATGCAACTGTTTATCAGTCCTTCTGTGGTACATATGTGTAATCGAGTTATATCTCTTATCTACGCAATTCCTATCATGTAATCCTTCAGTGCTCCCTGTGAGCGCTCCTGCCAACGTGCCACTTGCATCCGTGTATTACCTCCGATGCTCGTGTAATTGAAAAACTACCTCTTTTAATTTTTGTTATCTTTGCCGGAGATTGCTAATCCAGAATAAAAAACGGGAGGCCTTCAACTGAGGCTTGCGTCCCTCACGGTCTGGTTTTAATATACAAATTTGTGCCCAACGACGCGTAAAATACAAATTTTCACGCCACTTCGCGGCGCCACTCATGGTCATTGTCTGAATAAAATCCCAAAAACAAGGCGGCATGGGGCCCAACTTATACCCCAGATAAGAGAAGCTAAAAAAAAGGATTCTTTATTAAAGCGAAGTGTTCGTTAAGCGAAGGATTTTTCTTTCGAAAAGATGTGTATATACCACCAAATAATGCGCGCAAAAAACATGATACTTTATTTCCCGAAAAAATATTTAATAAACATTATTTATCATTAAGTATATTACCAAAATAATGGTGACCTGCCCAAATCCACGGTGATAAGGATGAAACCACACGATCATGCTCGTTACCTTGTTTGTCCAAAGCGAGAAATGTTTTGCCCCCACCCAACCAGACGTGGCTGATCCGCCCCTGAGTCCACTCATTGATATCAAAGCAGTGTTCTGGACTCTTTCAACTAGATTTGGTCCAAGCTGCACATTTGATATGACTCGTGACTTTGTGAGTCGTGATTGAAATCGAATTTGAGCTCATGTTATAAGAAGCCATGATACTACCTCAAGACGAACAAAAATATTAGAAGAGCTAGACTAGAGGACGGTTCGCGAACTCAAATCAACACGCATATAAGTAATCAAAAACCCAGCCGTTCAAAAAACACTCAAGTATCTACCAAAGTGGTAATATTCACTACAACAATTTAACATTTGAATACCGATCAGAAATCAAATAAAATCACTTCATCAGATTCCTAAGTATGACAAAAATAATTCATCAGGTTTTTGACAGTTGAGAATGTTCGTATCAATGATTTCAAATTATGATGTGATAGTCGAGAACACTGATCATGCTTCATAAGTTTCATCTTTAGAATCGATGAGTCAGAAGCGGCGATCTGATTTGCAAATCGTTGTTAGAACTGACAGAAAATGGCATAACTTCCTGTTTGAATGTCTAGTAGTAGTTCGTTGATTGAATCAACTAACGTAGATTTTGAGTCGTGATTGAATCGTTCGAAAAATAATGAATCGTATACAAGTATGGTTCCAAGTTACCTCCTTCTGCCTGTATGCACGCATCTGCTCGCCTTTTTACGTGTCTGACTGCTTAAATGACTTCGTCCTTGATCAGACGCGCTGCGAAGGCGCTCACCGGCACCACCCTTTTCAGGTCAGCCAGGGTTTCAGGTTTAGTCTTCGTAACCTCTGGCATGGCTAAACCCCAAAACCAGTAATCCAAGCTGGACAGGTGTGGCGATTTCGCCGGTAAGGCGCGCGGGGTCAGCCTGGCAATCATGCGTCCTTTGGCTTTAACCCTCGCCCGGGTAGGGGGAGGGGGGGGGGGGTGGATGCCACTCCTCTCAGGTTTTTCCAGAATAACTCACGTAGTTTGTGTACAATCCGGTGTCTCGATAGAAACTTTAGTATCCTACTTTTCAATCTTTGTAGCCAGTATCTGAAAATTTCGAAAACTTCCAACTTTCATGACCTTGACCTGATGACCGTTCTCGAAGGGTCATGTCAAGGCGAAAACTGGTCGATGACCCGTAGTAATCGATCCTTGATTACGATGGTTTATTTCCGAGTGTTTGACGTTCAGGAGCAAATGCAAAGGTGTTTCCAGGTGACAGGTGTGTCTGCTGCTGAGATAATGACCTCGACTGACCTTTTCTGAGGTCAACCGAGTTCACTTACCTCCAATGACCTCCGATGACCTTTTTGCTTCTGACCGCTTTTAGAACAGTTTTTGACGCTGATTTCAAGTATTGGAGCCATTTGAAATAATTATAAGTTCCATTGGGGTCATGCGCTTCCCAAGTTCAACCGAGGTCACTAACCTCAGATGACCTGACATGACCTTTTTTGAATTTGGTAGTGTTTAAGTCATTGTGTGACGCTGATTTCAAATTTGGCATGTTTTAATAAGATATTCCTTTACCATTTTGGCTCGATCAGCATTCAATTTCAACACATTTAAGATTTGTGACATTTTGGTCTCTGACATGACCTTAGCGGTCACCTATTGACCCAGGACATTACAATCTTATGTCAATGGTTTCCTCTCGTCACAAGCAACACGCTCGTTTGTAATCGAATAGCTAGCTCAATTAGGGGCGAAACGCCGGGGGGGGGGTCGTACCATCCCCTACCCGGATACGCAGTGAATTTGCCCTACCCGGGCGAGGGTTAAATGCCTCCATCAGCCAATCTCTGGCTTTCATATGTGGCGGTGCGCCATCTTGCTGAATCCATAGGTCTCCGTGATAGCGAACTTAAAGGGACACTGTCCACTCAAAGTAAAATTTGATATGTTGAAGAACAGCCGAATTGATAAGCACCATGAAGTCCTTTTTTTATTCGCGCCCAGTCGCCCAATATCGCGTTCACAGTTCAGTTTTCTTCCAAGCCAATGAGGTTTACGCGTCCGCCGACCACTACGTACCAAATAATTAATTGCAGTTTGTGCATCTATGGAAAAATTACTGATTTTTTTTTGCTTCAGCATTCTACCCAATTTGTAATGTCAGCAAATTATTTCATGCTCTTTTATGCCTGATTTAATTCCAATCCATAGGCATGATGGAAAAGTTAAGTTACGATGAAGGAAAGAAAAGTTAGATTTGCACAGAAAGTTTTTTAACTTTTACGAAGGGATTTTGATTTCCAGCATTAACCCGCGCTGTGCGATGTGGGTTCCCCCCTCTCCCTTATCCGAACGCGCGCGTAGGGGGTAAACTTTTACCCCCCTCCATCTTCCGAACCAATAACCGCAGCGAGACGCGGCAAGGCGGCGAATCGAAAGGCTCTCAATGAAACGAATCGAATGTTACCATTTTTTTTTCAAGTTAGGTCAAATGTAAGGTCACGGTCCGGTCTATGGAAAGTTCGATGTTAATTGAGTTACATCGTTCATACTTTCATTATCCAACTCCAACTTGATTGAAGACTCAATGCACATAAGTCTTCCAAGGTGTAATAAATTACTTGCATTTAAGTAAAGTGCAAATGCATGCAAAGGTTCAAGGTCAGGTCACAAAAGGTCATGTCACGAAGAGGTCAAAGAAAGTCCTTGTGACACAGTGTTTTACGGATTCATTTGCACGTAAAAATCGATAGAAACAGGCCCATTTTTTACAAACTTTGCCCCGCCAACAGGTCAATTATCAGTCATCTAAGGTTCAAACTGAAAACTGACCTAATATACATAAACAATGCATGGTTTCTAGGTTAGTTTGTGTCTCATAAACACAAAAATGACATTTATATATCTGTATAGGTAAAAATCAAAAAACGTTATTTTTTGAAAATGGCGTCATTACTATTTGCTTGCGAGAGCAATCGTCACTGGAAACTGGAAGAATATAACTTTGAAATTTTGGGGTTTTCGGGTATTCATTAAACCTTGGTTCTCATATAATATATTCCGGTTTTTAAATACCTTGAAAATTTCCATATCTTTTTGGGAGAAATTTCCTGAAAATCATTTTTCTTGGATTTTCGTTTTGGGTCACAAACCAAAGAAATTTTGGGAAAGCGACAATTGGCCATTTTGTAGAGAATTAAATTCCTCTTCTTATAAGCTTAAGCGGTTTGCGATTGCTGAAAGCTATGTTTTCTACGAATGCATCAAACATTTATGGTTATTCCAACCAAAAATGGCATGACATGACTCATTAAAAACGGTCATTATCTCCCAAGTTTCTCATGTTTTTTGATTAATTTTTCAGGAAGACGTCAAATTGATGCTGGATAGGGTACTGAAACTTTGACGTCGTTATCTTTTACGTTTTCAGTTATTGCGGAAATACGGGAGGGGGGTAATATTTTAACCCCCTACGCCGCGCGGGTTAATTAAGTTTTTTCCAATCGAGGTTTTTATGGTAATCAGATCTGTTTACATTTGTTTTAAGGTACTCCCTGCAACATTGTTGTTTTACAAATACGGAATGTCTGAACTGGCGCTAAATTTGGCGCTCAATCGCTGCAAATATATCTGAGGTGTGTCGGAATCGTAAACCGTTTTTATATTATTCTAAAATTAAATAATTATTTGTTTTTTTGGTATTGTGCTGGCTTTGGTGAGCATAAGAGTAAGATTAAAAATAATATTTAGTCCCTAAGACTTGTTTTAGCATATTTTTGCGATATCATCCGCAAGAGGCAGTGTCGGGTGTCCCTTTGAGGCCAAAGAAACCGTTTCAGCATGGCTAAGTACGTCTACCCTGTAACTGACGTGTTACGATCGAACCAATGGATGATCACTTGACCTCAGACCACAGCCGCCCAGCACACGGCTTCCTTCCAGGAGGCTGCTATATAAACGTCTATTACTTATTACTGAAAGGTTATGCTTTTCCCGCAAATATCGAAAAGTTGTCACATTATATGTGTTATTCCAAAAATATACCAGCAAAATGGCACAATGGGTGGCTTTCGACCAGCCACATGGAATTTTGTTGACAATGCGATCAATAATACATTTTTAACCTTCCCCGGTCACGAAGTGAGCACATTTTGCAGCACAAATCCCGTCTTCTGGTGTAACACGCTTACCTGAAGGTTGATCTTTGGTTTGGCGGCCATGTCCTTGGCTGCGGGGCTGGTAGGGTTGGCAGAACCAAGAGGCGCTGTCGGCGACTCCTCGTACTGTGTGACGGTGAAGAGACACGAGTCAGAACGGAGCTGAGTGACTGGCCCGCCCGGCCGGCCGGCCGCATAGTTCCCAAGTGTGTACAGCTGGCTGGCATGTGAGGACATAGCAACCACTTAGGCAGGCATAAGTTAGTCGAAAATATAGATATTGCTTTGAAATTTGTTGGGAACATCGTCCATACTTGGTTCTCCAATATATCTTCCAGTTTTTTTTTTTTTAATATGTTTGAAAAGTTTGATTTTTGGAAATTGCTTCCCAAAAATTATTTCATCACAAAATTAAATTTTTCAAACATATTAAAAAACTGGAGGATATATTACAGAACCAAGTATGGATGATGCCCCCAACAAATTGCAAAGTAATGTCTTTATTTTTGACTGACTTAGCTTGCCTAAGTGGTGGCTATTTCCAAACATGCCAACCAGCTGTACACACTTGGGAAATATGCGGCCCGACGGCCGGCCGACTACGATTCACCCCAGCAACACACGAGTCACATGAGTCGAGGGCCAGGACACAGGCACGAGTCCCGCCAGTACAAAGCTCGCTGGTGCCACTACGCTGCAGCCGGGTCGGAAAAACCCAGGTTTTTCATCAAAACCCACTGGGTAGTGTTTTTGTTGGTTTTATGTTTTTTAACCCGCTCTTAGCCATGCGACATATGCTGGAATGTCCCAATTTCGAAACTCGTACGTCTGCAAACATCCTTGATGATGATTGGGGTTTTAGGGCGGAAAGATGTTACGTGTATTTGATGCGTGCAACGTAACGCAATACTACTTGCTAGATTAACACGATGAAATTTCACATTCCAAATCTCTCATCTCTGGTCAGTAGAGATGGGAGTTCGATGAACGACGTTGTTCCTTACGAAGAGTTGGGAGTCTGAATGGTGGAATGAGGGGAAATGCAACATTTTTCCCCTTTTAATCATCATAAGTCTGGAAACAAAACACATCATTTTCAATGATGCACAAATCATCTTTGTTTATCAAAAGTTACGTGGGGAACTTGCTCAGTGCCGTTTTGATGACAAACCCGAGGTGGGTTTTTTCTTTAATTTACCCACCCAAAACCCCCAAAACCCGGGAAGTGGGTAATGTGTTGTGCCAACTCAGCGCTCCAGCCAAGAGAGACGAGAGCCATATCAATAGAGCCGCGGGCCGCCAGCTGAGCGGGCCGCCAGCTCAGCGATGCCGTCCCGCGGGGACTGACGGATCTCCCTCCGACACCTGACGGATCTCCCTCCGACACGGCTGTGACTTGACACCACACTCTGCCCACGGCAAACACCATCATAGCGTGTACGGTATGAGCTGACTGCGTTATCAGCTGACTGCGTTATCAGCTGACTGCGTTATAAGGTGACTTGCGTGTTGTGAGCTGACTGCGTTTATGAGCTTGACTGCGTTATGAGCTGACTGCGTTATCAGCTGACTGCGTTGTGAGCTGACTGCGTTGTGAGCTGACTGGCGTTATAAGCTGGCTGCGTTATAACTGACTGCGTTATGAGCTGACTGCGTTATGAGCTGGCGCGTTGTGGAGCTGACTTGCAGTTATCAGGCTGCTTGCGTTATAAGCTGACTGCGTTATAAGCTGGGACTGCGTATGAGCATTGACTGCGTTATGAGCTGGACTGGCGTTATGAGCTGACTGCGTTATCAGCTGACTGCGTTATGAGCTGCTGCGTTATAGCTGGCTGCGTGTGAGCTGACTGCGTTATGAGCTGACTGCGTTATAAAGCTGGCCTGGCGTTTGTTGAGCTGACTGCGTTATGAACGGTTCAGATCGTTATTATCTGAAAAGAGGCTGATGGGAAAAACTGCCGCCTGGCTCGCTGTCACGAGCACAGTATGCGTCGCTCAATGAATGGTGTCTGGCAGTTCCCGGCCACGGCAGTACTGACAAACCATGGATCAATGAAACAAACTGACATCAGCTGTTCATTTGATACAATAAAATGTTATTAAATCACTTTCTCTTAATTTTATCAGTAATTTAACGAATTCGCGCTGAATGGTTTGCTGATCCCTGGCGTGTGATAGTGTCGGGAGAGCACAGAGTACCGCGGCTGGGTGGGACACCTGCCTAATTCTGCACGTGTGACTGACTGTACCAGGACATCTGGCTGGATGGGACACCTGCCTAATTCTGCACGTGTGACTGACTGTACCAGGACATCTGGCTGGGTGGGACACCTGCCTAATTCTGCACGTGTCACTAACTGTACCAGGACATCACTGATCACAGCTCTCATAGTGACCTGGCCGCCGGGCGACACTTACCTTCTGCACATAGGGTACGGGAATGGAGCCGGTGTTGCCAACACTGTTGCGGGCGGTCCACCACTGCTCCTCGTCCTTGGAGACTATCGTCAGAACTTCACCCTTCTTAAACGGAAGATCCTCCGCGTCCTGTAACACAACATCACCAAATATGACGACACTGACGAAACTAATGAGAAGCAGGGTAACTGACATTCTCTGCGGTCAAAATGATGTTTTAACTAATGAAATATCGCAAAATTAATTACTTGAAAGAATATCAACATTATACAAGTTCAAATATGGAAATAGGACGCAATTTTCGCGAATACAATTTGAAAAAGCGTCGTTATATTGCCTTTCATTAAGTATGCACCCAATTCATTTAAACTAAACCAACGAGGTTATCAACCCAGTGATAGTGTCACAAACAGCATCTGCTACCGCCCCCCCTTCCCCCACCTGCACCTTACGCCCGTATACTGACCCGTCCTTCGAAGTCGTATTTGGCGGTGACCTTCTCTATCCTCTTGGGCGCCGGCCGAACCAGCGGGGTGGTGTCCAGGTAGTGACATTTGTAGAACGCCAGCAGACTGGCCAGATCCGGGAACTTCTGGTCACCGATCCGGTACTGCACCTGTCAGACGTGCCACGGAGGAGGTGTCAGTGGACGGCTCCATCAACTCAACTGAGATCCGATACAGTAGCTGTCAGACGTGCCATGAGGAGGTGTTCAGTGGACGGCTCCATCAACTCAACTGAGATCCGTACAGTAGCTGTCAGACGTGCCACGAGGTGTCATGACGGCCCATCAACTCAACTAAGATCCGGTACAGTAGCGTCAGAGTGCCCGGAGGAGGTGTTCAGTGGACGGGCTCCATCAAACTCAACTGAGATCCGGTACTGCACCTGTCAGACGTTGGCCCATGGACGAGGTGTCAGTGGACGGCTCTATCAACTCAACTTGAGATCCGGTACAGTAGCTGTCAGGACGTGCACGGAGGATGTGTTTCAGGGACGGCTCCATCAACTCAACTAAGATCCGGTACAGTAGCTGTCAGACGTGCCACGGAGAGTGTCAGTGACGGGCTCCATCAACTCAACTTGAGATCCGGTTAACTGCACCTGTCAGACGTGCCATGACGAAGGTTGTCAGTGGACGCTCCATCAACTCAACTGAGAATCCGGTACAGTACTGCAGACGTGCCACGGAGAGGTTGTCAGTGGACGGCTCCATCAACTCAACTGAGATCCGGTACAGTAGCTGTCAGACGTGCCCGGAGGAGGTGTCAGTGGACGGCTCACATCAACTCAACTGAGATCCGTAACAGTAAGCTGTCAGACGTGCCACGGAGGAGGTTCAGTGGACGGCTCCGATCAACTCAACTGAAGATCCATACAGTAGTGTCAGACGTGCCACGGAGGAGGTGTCAGTGGACGGCTCCATCAACCTCAACTGAGATCCGCTACAGTAGCTTCAGACGTTGCATGGAGGAGGTGTCAGTTGGAGACGGCTCCATCAACTCAACTGAGTGCCGATACAAGTAGCTTGTCAGACGTGCCACGGAGGTGTCAGTGGACGGCTCATCAAACTCCAACTGAGATCCGGTACAGTATCTGTTCAGACGGCCACGGAGGAGGTGTCAGTGGACGGCTCCATCAACTCAACGAAGATCCGGTACAGTAAGCTGTCAGACGTTGCCACGGAGGAGGGTCAGGTGGACGGCTCCATCAACTCAACTAAGATCCGGTACAGTAGGCTGTCAGGACGTGCACGGAGGAGGTGTCAGTGACGGTCCATCAAACTCAAGGTGAAATAACCAAACATGGCGATATTACACCAACCGGCGAACCTATATCAGAAAGGTTCAGTGGCATGTGATGTTATCGTTGCATTATCGGTGTCCAAGATCTAACATTTTCATAGTGAGATAGGGATGGTGATGATGATGATTTGGATTTAAGGGCACCTCACGTATAAAGTTATGTAGCGCCCATATAGTGAAATAGGGCTCGACATTATCTTTTTCCAGCATCCATCAACGAAATATTCACCAGGAAACCATGCTCATATAAAATAAATATGTCTTCATGAGTGAACAGTGAACACAGATTGTTGGGCAAACACCCGATGCTAATGATCTCACTTAATCCAATTTTAGTATAAAGCGGCGCATCTGTAGCCGATAGCGTGCGTACCTGGTCATCCTTCTGTATCTTGTTGATGATGTAGTGTGACACCTTGTTGTCCTCGCGGACGCAGAGCACGTAGTCGCCCTGGATGCTGGTGGAGTCTCGCACCAGGAATACACCACCTTCCCGCTCTGACATGAGCAGATCAGTGGCGTCCTGGCGGGACATCTGACCAAAGTACCAGCTGAAACGCACACAAATCGAGCCATGGTAGCACAGGCAAATGACGAGCTATAGTAACGACAGCTGGCACTTCAAGCTCAAAGTATCGACTGAAATACATACAGACACTGACACACACACACACACACATGGTATACATCACACAGTAACAAATAAACTAGCATATGCATTATGCTCATTGGGCGGTGGGCCATATTACAAGCAATAAGAACAGTAATGACTTTTGATGTATTCACACAAAAATGAAACTGATGCATATTAAAGCAAATAGTTCACCTTCAACATGGGTTTTGAACTGGATAGCAGTTTTGTAGCCCGTGTGAAAAACCCCCTAAAGCGAAGGTTTTCTGGCTCGAAAAGGGCGGCTCTCCAGCCGAATATATTCGATTTTTTGTCGAAGGATTGTGGACCTCACACGCTGGGCAGAGGCTATTGTGGGCCTCACACGCCTGGGCAGAGGCATACAGTAATCTTACACGACTATACATTCGAATCTGATTGGCTGAGCCACGTTTGACGTTTTGGAGAGTACGCATATAGTTTTGATGACATTTATCATTTACGTCCTTCTGTCCTGAATCGGCGCGATGTATGGCTATTTCTAACATTATAAAAAGAGGTTGTATTTGAAAATATAATCAAATTGTGTTTGCAAAAAAACAAAACAATGTGAACTATTCCCTTTAACCCATATTACACAAAGGGAAACATAAATTATGAAAAGAAGTTACAGAGATGACAGATGATAAAGTTGATTTATCATGACTGTAAAAACCAAACAAATGAGCTGTAGTTACCTTGACCTGTCATGTGGGTCCAGTGTTCCTGCCATTGTTCATTCACTCACTCCTGTGGGCAGACTGCAGTGGTGCATGTGTCAACAATGCAATCTATCAACTGCAGCATTCACATGACAAAATGGACAACAACATGTGTTTACTGTTTACCTATGTTGAATCAGTGTAGTAAAATATAACAAATGACACATAATAAACAATACAATTTGCCACTTTAATATTAAATACCTGCACCCCTGCATCAAGGTTGTTATGAATCAGTCACAGCTAGGCCACTCTCGAGTTGGTAGACCCAGCCTGCAAAAAGCCAGTGTTGTGTTGGCCACCCACAGTATGATTTGGGATACAAGTGCCTAAGTTGATAAACATGGTATACATATAGCCCCATACTGCATACATATGGTCATAATACACATATGGCCACCTTCAGGCATCATGCTGCTTGGTGGGAAAGAATGCTCCCTTAGTGAAACAACAGTTTCCTTTGTATAAGCAGTCCCCTTAGCACACATACATTGATACTTGGCATGGAACATCAGAACACTTCTTATTATAATAATGTCCAATTTAATCAAATACTTTTTATAATATTCTGTCTGTTTAGAACATATCATAAGCTAATATTTGTTAAAAGGTAGTTTGTAAACATTATGTATGGACTGGCAGAACATAACAGACAACAGTCCTACACCAGCATGCATGTGGAATACTAGAACTAGGTACTGCTTTTAAATACAATTATCATTGTTTCTGAATACAGCATTTATTGGTTTTGGTTATGTTAAATATAAAGCTATCAATTATTTCCTCCAGACCATGCCAACTATAAGTGACCTACATGTAAATGTGCCAGCTAGGGTTACATAATATTTACGTTAATTTGTGAGCGTTTGTATTGAACTACTGTTTTATAAAACAAATACCTTATTAGCATACAACACATAATACAAATGAACAAAAAATATTGAAAAAATAACAATCTGACATTAGCAACTTCTTGGGCCACTACCTAGGGTGGCCGTTCGGGGAAGATGGCCTAAGGCGGAATCGGCCTCCATCTTGGATTCTTCCCTTCACTATACTATCACATGACTTTTTTAAGGTGAACGTTGCTAGAGTAAACCATAAAAACTCCTGTGATCCCCAACCCACAGGAACAATATGAAGGGAACCCTTCATTTAAAACACATGACCATAAAAATGGCAGCGTTTTTCCCTTTGCCCCCGCTCCTGAACGGCCACCCTACCTAGTACCTAAACCTCAATGCAGCAGTATGCAGATGGGGTTCTCTGGCAATGCCAACTATGGATTTGGAACAGTTACGTAAATATGTTAAACACAACACAATGTTAACAGCCATTCAATCAGCCTTGATTAAAGGTACCATAAATACCCAGGTAACTACCTATCCATATATAAATTTCACTCACTGAAAAATCAGTTGATTTTATATTTGCTTTCAATTACTCACCAGCTAGTGAAAAATATGTATAATTGCAGCAACAATCTAATATATTTGTATGTGTCAACTGGGAAAATAATATGGGTAGACTACTGAAATAAAGGACACATCCTAATGCCTGATTTTCTGCTATTTGTGATGTACACAGTACTGTCACACTATATATTCAAAAGCATGAAGTCTGGCATCAGGACCTGTCCAGGGTTACAGTTGTTTCACCATTAAAAACTGACATTTGTGTTGTTTTTTATAGCATGTAAAATTTTAAAAAGCTACTACAACATCCACAAATCCTGCTGAATCATTTCAGGATTAATTGGTGGTTTTCTCATGGCAATGACCATCAATTGACTTTCAGACCATGAGTAGCTTAATGCTCAAAGTTTGAGTTAAAAATCGTATTTTTGTTAAACCACTAGCAGACACATCCTAATGCATGATTTTCTGCTATTTGTGATGTACACAATACTGACACACTATATATTCAAAAGCATGAAGTCTGTTAGGTACCTAGTTTCCTAACACTCCATCTAAAACAAATCCTGAAAAATCCTTGCTTTATAATTCATATTTTGATTAGCACTAATCACAACTGCATTGCACTGGTTGATTAAATGACAGCAAAGTCTCCAGTTGAAGGGAAACACTGCCACCTTCCAGAAAAGTTCTCAATGTTGCGTTTGTGGTGCAAAATATGAAGTAATTGCTGCTGACACAATTATGGACTTTTGGTTTCTCACAAACATTGCTCAATTCATGAAAAATCGTGATTTAATATTTGGGCTGAATGACGTCATATGAAAAGGATTTTTTTGGGAAAAAAAAAAAACTTCTGCAGCATAAGTATGACTAGTGTATGGCTATGTACGGCAACGTAAAACAATTCGACTGTATCAACATTAGTAAAGAGAGACGAAGCTCAAATCAGGGTCCAATTCAAATCCCTTAGGGGACTAGCGATATTTAGTTTGTACAAAATCCAACACTTGAATTTTCTGTGATTCCGACCACCCTCAGTGGTTGTTTTTAACTTTTACATACATAATTGCAATGCAGCAGCCTAAAATGGCTATCTCAACTCAAATCTAATGTTTAAGGTGGCATGTCCTTTAAATGTTCTTAGAACAATATATATATTTTGCTATTTGTGTGACCTACTAACTAAATCAATCGTTATAATCATAGTAGGCAAACGATAGGAACCTTCTCCAACATCTTAAGAAATAAAACAGCAGAGGTTTGTTAAAAGGCGAAGAAAACTTTACCTTAAACAGAAGTGTTGTTGTTAAAGTACCAATAATTACTTCCTGAACTATTAAATTTTCAATGTAAGATCGGGGTTGAGAAACCCTTTTATCTCAACGTACGAAATCAATTTTCGATAACGTGAAGTTCCAAACACAAATTTCCACCACGTACTGTGTCAAGAAATGACGAGTAACCTGTTCTTGACGCAGATGAGACAAAAACATAATTTGGTAGCTATATTTAATACTTTTTATTACCTTTATTTACAAAATATGTTTACTTCTAATCTCAAGAACACAAATTAACTCGTTAAATCGTGAAAAAAAAAATGATTTTTGCCATTTTAAAAGACGTTCCTTCATAAAATGATGATTTAGGAGCGTAATGGACAAGTATGATTGACCATAAAACATGAATGGCCTTTGTTATGAAGGTCAAGGATATTTTGCTGTACAGTGTTTTGTTTTGTTTGTGTTTCATTCATGGCAGAGCTATCAGCTGGTCGAGTCATGATGGCGCTTCCCCCGGCGATACAGGATGAGTTAGGTAAGTTAATTTGTATGTGTCGGGCAGTTGATTCATGAAATATAGCGTATTATCCTAAGCCAATAATTGTCCGTCACAATTTACCAAATATTGTTCAGCATGTGTCCCTAGTGATCAGAAATCGTTCGTTTGTTGTTGGAGACGTTATTGACGCAATCAATTTTGCATGATGCAGCAATTAATTTTGTTTATTTGAGCGTTAACAGAAGCATGCCACTCTTTTGACTGATACAAATTTATGTTGCAGTAAACAACTTGATTACACAATACTGTGCTCAAATTAATCCACACATGCTACAGGTGCGGAACCAGGATTTTGGTTGGGGGTGTGCCATACTAAAAGTTGTGCCCTCCCAAAGGCGCAACCAGGGGGTGCACACGGGCCCGTGCCCCCTTACGAAATGTGGGGCCCCTCTGATACGGCCCTGTGGGACCCCTCTCTGAGGAGTACCCGTAGGGCCCCCTCTGAG